>VZTM01031164.1:31293-70414 GCA_013400555.1 Jacana jacana
GATTCTGTGATTCTTGTATACATTTCTTGTGCCTTCAGCGCCGCGGCCACTGAATCGCCACCTCAGAGAAGTTAGATGTAAAAATAAAATTAATAGCTTGAAATGAAAAGCAGTCTTGATGCTAATAACCGGATGATTTGCATACTAACCGTGACAGTCATTCACTAAATGTGGTTTGTGCAGGTGGAATTCGTTCCAAACAATTTGCAACTCAAGAGCTCCTGACACTAAGGAAAAACACAGGCGCCTGCTTTAGCGCTCTGTCGCTCAGACAGTAGGTGCTGAGGGCAGGGCCAGTGGAACTCTCCTATTTGCAGGTTGTCAGACAATTTTTTGGAATTGCTAAGCCATCTATCAAATAAAACCATCACTGAGTATTTCATTAACCCAGACACAATGTCAGAGTCTCTCTTGACAAAAATGAATTAAAGACCTTTTCAGCCACCCGCATCCGAAATTGCGGTCTGGTGTGGAAAAACCTGCAGATGGAGCTTCCTGGTATTTCACTGCCATCTAACGGCAGAGCCTCAGCTCCCAGAGAAAAAGTGCCCCACAACTGTGGGAAAACAGCCACAGAAGAGCTTCCTTTTACACAGGCGTGGCCGTGTTTGTAGAAGATACATAGCTCTAATATACATAGGCAGAGGGAAGCTTAACCTATGATCATAATCACAGTATGGACAAATGCTTCTGGAACAGACTTTTTCATGTCTTGATGCATTAACAATAATTGACATCATAAACTACTTGTATCAAGTGCATACAACAGGAGATGGTTCTAGTATGTCATTTATAAGTCAACACAGGCCTAGTCAATGGCAGAGAAACACCAGGGAGGCTCGTTGTGCAGCTTTTTTCCACACCAAGCGCCTAATAAGAATTGAAACAGAACTTTGTAACTGCATATAAAGAACCTCAAATAAATCCATGTTCTTCTGTAAGGAAGATGTCAATGCTACACATGTCTGTATCGTTGCTTATAGAGGAAACTTGTAGTCATTTGCTCACTGCATGAGGCTGTTACTCCCCATGGATTACAATAGCAGGGGTATGAAATAGGAACTAGAATCATACAATCATGATTGGAAGGGACCTTTAAGATCGAGTCCAACCATCAACCTAACACTGCCAAAGCCACCACTAAGCCATGTCCCTAAACACCATGTTTACCCAGCTTTTAAACACTTCCAGGGATGGCGATTCCACCACTTCCCTGGGCAGCCTGTTCCAATGCTTGACAACCCCTTTGGTGTAGAAATTCTTCCTAACATCCAACCTAAACCTCCCCTGCTGCAACTTGAGGCCATTTTGTCTTGTCCTATCACCTGTTACTTGGGAGAAGAGGCTGACTTCCACCTCTCTACACCCTCCTTCCAGGTAGTTGTAGAGAGCAAAAAGGTGTCCCCTCAGCCTCCTTTTCTCCAGGCTGAACCACCCCAGCTCCCACAGCCACTCCTCAGAAGACTTGTGCTCCAGACCCCTCACCAACTTTCTTGCACTTCTCCAGCACCTCAATGTCTTTCTTGTAGTGAGGGGCCCCAAACTGGACACACAGCACTCAAGGTGGGGCCTCCCCAGCAGCTGAAGCAAACCAGTAGCTGACACTGCATCACACCGAGACACACTGTTGTGTCCCAGCTCATGCAAGCTCTTGTGAATCCCCCTTGCTTTAGCGCACTCCATGTCCCATGAACTTATCTTCACACCATCACTGGAACTGTTTGTTACAGCTGGGATTTTCTAAAGGCATATCTCAAGAGCCTTAGCATCTGACCTGCCTGCAACTTGCAGGATTTGGTCCACATGATGCTTGTTAGAACTCACCAATCAATCCTGAAAGCCTGAGCAGAAGCTGACGAGTGTCAGCTGTACCCATTAAGTTTTTGTGTTTTACATTTATTACATCTAACAGGTTAAAACCCAAGCAAGTTGTGCACCAATTCTTTTTGCTTGTGTTTTTATAAAAAGCTTAGAAAAGCAAGGGTGATATCCCTTCTTCTCTGGGTGACAGCATTCACTGCTTCCTTTACTTCATAAAAGCGCAGAACTAGGAGCCACATTGACAGCAGGCTAAAAAGTTCTGTCAATCACTGAAGACTCTCCATGCTTTTGGTAGAGGGTACCTCCTGCAGGGTGACAAGGTGACTCCTCCTGCTGGACAAGTCGAGTATTCAACAGCGGCAAAAGTTTCATGGGGAAGAGTAGATCTAACAATGCCCTGATCCTACAGCCCTCATCATCAGCCATGACTGCTTCATCATCACTGCCCGTCACTTGGTCTCAGCCAAAGAGGAAAGAACCAGTTCTAACAAATTAAAAAACAAATTTTAAAAACAACAACAAAAAAAGGAAACTAGCAGAATGTTGGTTTAACATAGTCTTCCACTGATTTAACTAACACTGTCCACAAACACTGTCACTGCCCCCACTAAGCCAAGGGCAAGGCTGAGAAAGCACCTGCTATTGAAAACTAATTCTGTGCTCATTTTTTCCTACTGCTCTTGAAGCGCCGAGAAGAAGTTACAGCTCCAGCGGATACATTACCTCAGAAGCTTTCCGTTTCATTTCCTTGCATAATGCATCACATTCCAGGGAAACTTGGCCTTCTTGAATCTTGCTGCACTGTATTTCCTGTTAAGTATCATTTGAGTCATTTGTAATCATTTCCTCATATAAAATTTTAGCTATAATGTCAATTTCTTTATGTAAATAATTACAAAACATCACTATGTAGTAAAACATTGGCTGCACAGAAAATAAAGCTAACATTCAAACATTATTTGAACCTGTAATTCTGTATTAAATAGTCCTTTTCTCTTTTCCTTCTTCCCGATAAGCTACACTGAAAGCAAGAATAAATCAAATAGTCCAGTTTAATTGCTCATCTCTTTTCTTTTCTCCCTCGTTTGCTTAAGACAAAGTAAGATAACCTTCTGCCCTCTGGCAGAAAAAGCTGGCATTCAGAGACTCTGTAATTTCATATACATTCTCTTAACTGGCTGAGAGCACAGGGCAACATCTGGTCATGACCTGAAGAAACAATTTATCACTCACACTTCCTCCCCTTCCCCTAATATTGCAGTGAAAATTAAATTTATTTTATTTTATTTTTTTTAAAAAAGGGTAGTCTGTAAGCAGAGATTTGCATTTGGAGCACTTACTCCATACGTGCCATCCCTTCTGCTCACCACCCCACCTGCAAGGCTCCTGGTTGGACACGGCATTTCACGGAGAAGCTGAGAACTCTGGGGAACTGCAGCCTGTTCAGAAGGCTCAGAACTTAACTGGGTCCAGAAAAATAACTTAAGCAGCTTTTAATTAAGTCAGATAATGATAGCTTTCATCAAGTCATTAAGACTTGGCAAGACTTATCATTTTCTCTTCTTCCCCTCGTAATGCTACAGAGCTCTAATAAACTCGTTACGTGACTGTGGCCTTTGTCTTTGTAAGAAGCTAAGAACCCTGATTTTAGGTCTGCAGAGAACTGTTAACTAATGACATTAGTGTGTTATTCACAACATCTGGGCTTGTTCCACCTTAAATAATAATAAACTTTCCAAATACCCTCAGAAAAAAACAAAAGCATCAGCCGATGTGAATTGTCAGGGCTCTAGGAGAGGAACTGGACCCAATGCGCACCCATACCCATACAAGCCTTTAACAACAGGGGTCTCAAACCGGCAACTCAGAAATTTACCTTCTTCAGTCTCTTACAGAGGCATCGGAGTCTAACCTTCTGGCTGCAGTTCAGAGGGCAGCTACCCGAATGGCAAACCTCCTTGCACCGGTGACCACAGGGCAACTGTAAAGAACAGGAAACACAAAGAAAAACCCCGCACCGATAAATGATTGTAAAACTACAAAGAATCTACCAACGGGCTTTGTTTCAGACACAGCAGCTTAACAGGAAACTCATTCAGCTTATCACTTTTTCCGCTTGTGAAATAGTTGATTTTCCTTTTTTTCTGGCCAAAGTTTGCCCGTTACTGACTGTATTTCGGTTCTTGTAGAATGATTTACCTGTTACTGGTCCAGATTGACTGGAAAACAGTTTCTCCTTTCAAGTGTTTCAAGAATAGTCATCTCCACAGTAATTTATACAATGATCACCTTAGCTATCGCTATTTTGGGGGAGGATAAAAGTAGATAAGGTAAAAAGAAACCAAAACCTGAAATTAAGTGTACTAGAGCGACTTGTAGATCAGAGTCAACAGAAGAAATAGGGGACAGTCAGAAGCAAAAATACCCCCAAAATAATTTTTGCACACAAGAATTGTCTGAACTGTGCAAAAGTCAAATACAGGTCAGCAATATGCTTATCATGTCCAAAATAATTTCACAAAATCCTAAATTTCTGCATCCAAGTTCTGACATCTGTGAGATAGAGATATTTTTTTTTAATGCCAGTGCAACTTCTACCATTTCTAATGAAAATATTATCATTCAGTCACTGTGTTAAGAACAGAGATACTAACTTAAAGATTCTGACTGTCAGGAACGCAGCTGGGCTCCCAGCATTATATTAGATAAAAATTACATGAAGGCAAACAATTTTTTTCACTTTCTGTTAAGAATTTGGCTGAAAATATACCTTGCTCGTACCCATACCCATAAAAAAATCTTCACAATTTTGATTTTTCTTTTCCAATTACATAACCCAGTACTGGTAAGAACTGAAAGTAGAATGTCCCATAAGACATCCAGTCAATTTATTTCTAGAGGCAGCTTTAAATCCCCAAGCTACATAAAATAGCCTTGGATAGTCTTTTCACTTGATGAAAAGTGAAATTTCACCTCTTTGCTGTCGTCAAACACAAAACTTGCAAAATGCTGTAAGACATACAATTTTAAGATACATTTTTTCCCATTTGTTAAAAATTGGAAGTGTAAACATACTACACCACTTCATCCACAAGAATGAGAATACTACATGAGGTAATCATAAGCCCCAGCTGGACACCCTTCTTGTTGCTTAGAAAATTTGGGTTCTCTGAAGTCTACTGGAACTGGCTCTGCCTCTGAGCCCGTTTCACAAATCACACCCCTAAAAAAAATGCAGAACTTTCCTGCTAAAAATTATGGAACAGCTGTACACATCTTCATGTCCATGCCAGTCACTGATCATAATTACACTGACAGAGACTTTGCGGTTTAGGCTCAAGGGTTTAATTTTTTTCCAGTCACTATTTCAGCATGTTTCACACAGGCCTAGAAGGAACCTCTAAGTCACCACGTTCAGCCCTAAAGCCCAGTCCTCCCAAAAGCAGGCAACCTCCATGACCCCTCTAGGACTGGATGAAGTCTCACCATGCAAACAGTGTCCCACTCTGCCTCCTTTCTACTGTTTCCCTAAGGAAGCTCCTCTTCCAGGAGCTCACTGCAAGACGTAACAGCTGTTTTTTTTAACTTCATACATTTATTCCCCTGTGCTCAGCACTGGTGAGGCCACACCTTGAGTATTGTGCCCAGTTCTGGGCACCTCAGCACAAGAGAGAGATCGAGGTGCTGGAGCGAGTGCAGAGGAGGGCAACGAAGCTGGTGAGAGGCCTGGAGAATAAGGCTTATGAGGATCGATTGAGGGAGTTGGGATTGTTTAGTTTGAGGAAGAGGAGGCAGAGGGGAGACCTCATCACTCTCTACAGCTGCTTGAAAGGGCATTGTAGAGAGGTTGGTGCTGGTCTCTTCTCAAGGGCAATGAGCGACAGAACAAGAGGGAATGGCTGCAAGCTGCAGCAGGGTAGGTTTAGGCTGGACATTAGGAAAAAGTTTTTCACAGAAACAGTGGTCAGTCAGTGGAATCAGCTGCCCAGGGAGGTGGTGGAGTCACCATCCCTGACTGTGTTTAAGAGTAGATTGGATTGGTGTTGAGGGATATAGTGTAGGGGAGAACTTGTAGAGTAGGGCTGATGGTTGGACTTGATGATCCCAAGGGTCCCTTTCAACCTATATGATTCTATGATTTTAGCCAGGCTAAACCTCTTAGTTCTCATCCTCATGTTGAAATATTTCTCTCCTGTCCTTTCATGAGAGACTCTTTATTCCCATGCTATCCCCTCCATTGAATTTCAACCAGCTTAAATCAGTGTTTCTTGAATACGGTAGCCAGAACTGCATGTAATATTCCAAATGACATCTCAGCAGGAAGGACTTCATACAATGCCTTAATTGCACCTTATTCTTAATAGAACATCTTCCCCAATGCATCCTCAGCTCTCATTTGCATTTCCCTCCAGATAATCACGCTGCAACAAGAAGAATTCTTGCTGTTTCCCCAGAGCTTATTATTAGCCTTGACGTGCGTGGTCTTACTGGTTTTTCTGTATCTAACACGTGTGTGCTGCAGATGCGCTTCCTCAGTTGTCACACACTGACAACACTCCCCAGATTTTCATCAGAAAATTCCACTGGGTTGGTTTTTTTTGGTTGCCAAGGTCACTACTGAAAACAAGGCGAGGTCAGGTGTCAATCCAGTCTTTGGGAAAATCTCCCTAATTGTTAACACCTCCTGTTCCAACTTCTCATTTAGTTTTGCTGGTTTGGTTTTGTTGTTGGTTTTTTGAGGGGAGGAGTCCCCATCCCTGACTGTGTTTAAGAGTAGATTAGATGTGGTGTTGAGGGATATGGTGTAGGGGAGAACTTTGTAGAGTAGGGCTGATGGTTGGACTTGATGATCCCAAGGGTCTCTTCCAACCTAAATGATTCTATGAGTGGATGGCTGCCTTTTTCCTTTTTTTTTTTTTTTCAGACCCCCTTCATCCTTGTATTAAGCCTCTTCTGTATCAGAACTAGCCATTCACTAAGTGACACTGATTCACTTGCTCTGCTGAAGCCTTATGTAGCAAAACGAACCTATTTCCTCTATCTAGAGGGGGAAAAAAAGATAGATACAGATATATAAATTGGTCATGTTATCGAAGAAGAAATTCAAGTTTGTTCAGGCACAACTGATCATCAGCAAATCTATCTTGCATTTTGCCTCATTTTGAAAAGTTGAAGAGAGAAACTTCTCTTTAAGTCTTTTAGGCTCCTGAGGTCAGACTCCAGGCTGCAAGTACCAGGAAGGAGGTTGTAGAGAGGTGGGGTCTTCTCTCAAGTCACAGGCTATAGGACAAGAGGAAATCACCTCAAGTTGTGCCAGGGGAGGTTCAGATTGGATATTAGGAAAAGTTTTTACATGGAAGGGGTTGTTAAGCATTGGAATGGGCTGCCTAGGGAAGTGGTTGAGGCACCATCCCTGGAGGTGTAAAAGACAGGTAGTCGTGGTGCTTAGTGACGTGGTTTGGTGATGGGTTTTTATCAGTTAGGTTGATGGTTGGACTAGATAATCTTAAAGGTCCTTTCCAACCTAGACAATTCTATGATTCCAGCCAGGACCAACCTTTGCAAAACCAATTTGTCACTGCGTGACCTCTGCACAATAAGAGGGCCCTTCTCCTGGCTCCCTACCCAAGAGCATCATACATGACAAAACAGTCTGGTCTCACCTGCAAGCCACCTCGCACTGGCCAGAACAATCCACTGGCCAGAACTATTACTTCCAGCTTACTCTACCATACTACTTAGGAGCATTTCCATCAATAGTGTCAAAGCCCAAACAAACAGCCCAATAACTGATATCTCAGAGCCGTGAATTCAACACAGCAGCTCTCACCTCTGGGTGCTACTGCAATAAAATTCTTGTATTACACACCATCAGAGCAAAATTTGTGTACCACAGAAACACATTTAATCCAATACCAAAACCCAAATCTACACCTTTACTTCTTCACATACAGCAACACGGTTTACATCCACAGGGAGCCAGGACAAGAAAGAAGGTGGCAGTATAAGCTTCTTCTTGCTCCCTCCAATGCAAAACCAGTATTTAAAAATAACAATAATAATAATTAAAAAAAGATCAAGAGGAGGAGCAGGGAAACGAATGGCAAAACATTTCCCCCTGCTCTCAAAACCCAAAAATCCTATCGCTGCTTCTGCTAGATAAATCATGCAGTGGGAAATTAATTTTTTAAAAAAATTTTTAAGTGTCCCAGCTGAGCTACTTGGTGCTAAAATAGAAAGTGTGTGCCCCTACAGATCTTTTTACCGTACAAGATCTCCTGTCAGTAGCTCATGGACTATAGGTCAAAATGAACAGTCTTTGTTTGACATGGCAAGACCTTTACAAGAAAGGGATTTGATCCTCAGCTCTGAAAACAAAACCAACAAACAAAAATCTTACAAGGATTTTCCCTGCAGGCAATGCATTTGAGTTTTAACAGTACATCTCATGATGATAAAACCCATCAATGTTTATGGAAGCTTAACTGATCTCCACCAGAAGAAAGCAAACACAACCTGTTTAGTTCATACATACCTGAGGGTAAAGAAAATAACCTGTTAGTAAAGAAGACAGCACCTTTGAGTGGCAATCCCAAGTACAAAAAAGGGGTAGACTCTTCAGTTTAAAGAGCAGCCCTGCTTCCAGAGATCTTAGGGAAACCTCTACTGCTTAAGCCAGACATGTTAAATAATCCTCTCATCATGGACCAAAGCCATGCATTTTATAACTCACACAGTTTCAAAGTGTGTTTACAGAATTTAATTAAGCATTCTGGAAATAAAATTTATTTCCTTTATTAAAAAAAATAAAATGAATCACATATTTCTAAGATTTATGACGTCTCTGCTATGCTATCATGTTAAAATAAATTTATCACAATGGGATTCCATATTTCACATTAACACAGTGGCAGAGCACACAGTACAAGTACAATTTTGTCACAAAAAATTAGTAACTACAGAGAATAAAGTATGAAACACAGATCCACAAATACCAACATGAATATGTAAACTATGAAAACTAATAGAATGTTAAAACTTCTGTGTAAGAATTGTCCCAAGCCATCTGCAAACACGATCATAAGAATTTAATCACCCTGATTAAAAAAAAAAAGTTAAATTTCCTTCAACAGGATATTTTGTTATTGCTACCAAGCAAAAGAAAGAACATTTTAATTAAAGCTTCTCATCTCACAGCTGTGGCAATATCAAAGACACCGCTTCTCCCTAAAGCAGAAAGGAAATGTGAGCTGTACTAGAAGTAATTTTTCTAGTTTTACACTGCCATAGACAAAACAAAAGCATGAAACCTTTCAAGACAAAAAATATATGTATTATATATATAATTGAGTTTCCTAATCCCCAAATGTACCATGCTACCTGTAATTCAAACACAGTAGCATACTGTCTACCACAATTTCCATTAACCAAAAACATCCTGAAACTACAGCTTCAGTGAGAGACTGCACTCTCCTGAACCGAAGCTGCACTGTGCTGAGCTTGGTGGAGTCAGTGCACACTGATTTTTTGCAAACAGCAACTTCACTGAGCTCTGCTAACGCCCCAAGGTCTTCTGACATCCAGTAAGAAAACTCTCATAAAACACCAATTTGAAATTTCCTCTGGGCTACATGCAGAACCATTTCCCATTTAGTTTTGAGCAGACATGCTTGAGTTGTAAACCTTAAGAGTTCTAACCTCAGCAGCCTCCTCCATCTTATCTTTTTGCCAAGTGGTTTGCACGTTCTTGTCGTGAGGTGCCCTCGATGGGTTTGATCTGACTTTGCTGGGGGGGTGGCAGGGTCACGTCTGTTACAGCTGCTCCTTCAAATTGGGTTTATCAATGATTCCTTTAAAAGGGAACTATCAGTATGAACTGCATTACAACACAGGGAGCCGATTCTCCCAAAGGTGCAGATAAGGATTACACTTTTATAAAACAGACAAAATATCCCTTGCACTGTTCAACATTCAGAGAATTGGGAACAGACTTTTTATACAAAAAAAACCCCAAAGTAAACCCCTCATTCATTACATATGAAGTTACCCAAATAGGGTCTGAGGGAAGTAGGATAAACTGTAACACAAAGATAGGAGCTACCTGAACAGGGCTGTACTAATACTTCTATTTTTCATGAAAGCCAGTAAGAACTAGAGCTAGGATCACAGACATCACAGACAGGGAAGTGCATGCATTTTGATATCATCAATTACACTGAAAAGATTCTCTGGATAGTGGAAGTTGCATAACACCTTATTTTTCAAGGCATCTACAGGAATGAAACTTTTAGAGTGTAATTAAAGCTTTCTCAAACTAAAGTGGGCTCTGTTGTCCTAAGCTTTCTTTCACATCTCACTGAATTAAGTAAAAAAGACATCACCTGTGGAACTGGGCAATTCTGAAATGCAAACTAGAACTAAATACCACAACTACATGGGTCTTAAATCCCAGACTGAGTCTTGGGAATATGTCCAGAAAAGTCACAAGAGTTACATTAATCAAAGTCAAAGATCAGATACTGGGAAAAAAAAAATTTTTTTTGAAGAGAAGGTGAAGTACAGGAACACACAGTTCACATTAAGAGATTATAAACACTCCTGAAAATAAAGAGAAGGAAGTCTAGGAGCAATTAAAACCAAAGTAATAGAAAGGGAAATGAAAGGACAAAATTAAGCGGTAAAAGGACAATGAAATAATATCCGAAAGCGATCCCCTGCCAGGAAGGGAGCTTTCAGACACCCAGATGAGAAACTTGTGATGGGCACATTCCTCTCCAGAAAAAACGAAAGACATCGGAAAGGCATCTACAAGGGCAAAAAGTAGAAGCTACAAGTACGCAGCCGACGGAGCACAGCCCTCCTGGGGGCGCTAACACAGCCTTGCCCGAGGAACACAGGAACAGGCAGCAACCCCATGAATTTTTGCACTTACTCAAAACCCCAAAATGCTTTCTAATAAAGGCAAGGGTTCAAATTTGATGCTTCAGAACAAATCTGATGCTTTGATCTGCAACCTTCTTTCAAACAAAAGAAAAGGTTTGAACCTACGTTCATTAGGCTGAGGCAGAATTCAGAATTCCAAGAGATGAGGTAAGACAACAGGTGAACCAGCACAAGGGAATCAAGTGGAATCAGGGAAGAAGAATGAGTTGAATCAAATTATTTTAAAGTGCCAGCTAAACATTGTGACACAGACTCAGCTGTACCGTAAAAGACCAATCCAGAACAATAAAACAGCAGTTGTGGGATAAAATTTCTTTGCTACATCCTTTTTTATTGCAGGGAAGGAGTATTTCTCAGAAATACTTTCCAAAATATTCCAGACTATTCTGGTTTTTCTACTTCATAAATTTTCTAACCCTAAAGTGGGGAATGGGGTGAAGAAAGTGCTGTCACCTGCACAGCAACTACTGACAACTAAAGAGCAAGCTTACAAGAAGTAATGCACAGATTTCGGAAAGGGCACAAGCAGCACATGAAAATGGCACAAGGAGGGACTAGGAAGAAGTCATTTATTCCATCCCTCATGTCTCACAGCAGCATTACCCACACCTGGACAAACCTGGATACATGTCTAAGTTGTGACTGATGAAAATTTGGCAGCTTTGTCCAAGCACTTCTTCCCCTGCTCCACAAGCTTTACTACTCAAAGGTAGGAGTTAACATGACTCCTCCTTACTGATGCCTCTATGCACTGGTTCACACTCTAAGCATCATGCAAGAAGGATAGCTTTCTTTTCTTCCATACAGCAACCCTTTAGATATAGCCACACAAGGCAGAAAGGTTAACTGGCTTCTCTTCTGTGTCACACAATAACATGCATTTCACTAACACAGCGGGGTGTTAACAACTCAGGTCACTTGTACAGTATAAAATCCCCTCCCTCGCCCCAAACCGTCGCTCAGACAGGTTTTACTAGACCTGCACTTAAGACAAGAAGGATCACAAGCACAATTCTCAGTGTTTTTCCTAATCAAACAGTGTCTTCATATTCTGGAGACATAAATTCAAGACCAGCTTTCAACCACGTTAGTGGACACGCTCTTCCACATTCAACCTCATCTGCATGCTTCCACGTTCAAGCCATTAATGCCTTGGGGATAATCTCTGATCCTTCAATATAACCTTCTGATTTGACAAAGAGACATTAATAACTGTCCTCTGAGTACAGGTCACTGACCCCCTTCGCACCTATCATTTAGCATACTCATTTAGACTGAGTTTCTCTAGTTCACTTGGCCTAAAAAACCCTATCAAAAATCTTACAAAGAAAGTAAAATCCACAAAAATTCCACACGTCCATTGAATCAAGTTTTTCTTTATTAGCACAGCTTACCTCCTTTGGACACTGGTTTTTGCAGGAAATGAGAAGCTCCCTTTCTTCTGCATCAGCACTTGTGAGTTTTCTGTAAAATAAAATAAAAAAAAAAGATGTATTTGTGATAAATTCCAAATTAAAAGCAACAAAAGTCAGTAATATTAATCAATATTTAAATTTTATCTCTCTGTAAAGAAAAGTGGACTCATCTGTCCACATCCTGTGGGATTAATACAAACTACACTAACAGACAAAAATACATAAATTGAGGGGATTTGAGGTACTTAAAAAAAAATGCACTAAGGGCATACATGCATGGGATGAAGGTTTTCAGGGCAATAGGTAGATGATAATGCTTAAATCCCTAAGCTCCATCTTATGTTTACTAAAGCCTGTCTTACTCTATCCATACGCACACACAAATGATTAAAAAGGAATACAAATCACAGAGTGGCTAGAGTTGGAAGGGACCTTAAAGATCATTGAGTTCCAAATGATTACTAAGTTTTCCAAGTAAAACAGCTAGAGTTTGAAGGGCATTGCTTTTAAAGACCTTTTACACTAACTACATTAATTCTAATTCTTGTTTTAAAGTTCTTCACATACAGTAAAGGAAACCCATATGGATAAACATTAGGTAGATCACTATCTATTTGCCTAATTCAAAATATAACTGCATCCTAAGAACAGCTCTGCTCATGAGACTCCATGCATTCCTAAGTTTTAGCAATAGGACTGTATAAAACACTGGCAATTTTTAAATAGGGAAAAAAAAGCATTATTTTACAAATTATGACCCTTCAAAAGACGTTTTATAACTTGCTGTAAGAGTAGCTCAAATGGTTTCCAGTTCGTAGCATTCAAAATGAAAAACTGAGTTCGGTTCTGACACTTACAAGCATTCAATATAGAGCACTGACAGTTTGCAGTGACACTTTATTTTCAGCATCTGGAGACAGGATGGGCAATCCCTGGGGTGACAGGGCAGAACGCATCGGTGAGGACAGCCAGGCGGCCGGGGCTTGGTACACTCCTCTTCACACGGCAAACATTCTGGACCCGCCTAACAAAATCAAACCAAAGTGTTACAGAACGTGCCAAACGTTTGTTTGTTAGATGCCATTGGCAAGCTTTAATATAGAAGAAAGAGCTAGGGTGATTTTGCTAAGGGAATCAAGCTGTTCAGTGAGATATCCCTAAAGTAAAAACAATTATTAAAATATGCCTTCAAAAGAAAAGGAAAAACACCAGTGTTTGTTGGTCAGAGAGACAGAGTTCTATTTCGCTTCCTGGGCATAAAAGGACATCTTAATATTAGTGCTTTGGAAAATTGCCATTAAGCCCCGTTGATTCTCTGTAGGAAACTGTTAGAAAAAGAAGTGATTTCATATTCAAAACTAACTTTTCCCACCCACCACGTTACTGTGATACTTCAGTCATGACATACTGCTCTGTAACACAGGGCTGGGGAGAGGTCTGTTTGCTTCATCTTAAGAAGCAAACTTCCACAGTCATTCAATTTCTATACCTGTAGGATAGTTTGTATAGTCTTCCAAAAAGTCTAGAGCGTAGGTATACGCTGGGAGCTGCTACGGCATTGCATCAGTGGGAACAGAACACATGCAAGTCTCCCAGTGGAGTCTGGAACAGACTCCATGCCTTCCAGCTGCAAATTCTTTATTTTCCAGTTAAAACTGAAAAAAAAAAATTGCATAAGATACACAAAAATGAAAACAGAAAGAAAATCAATCTACCTTATTTCCATCTAGACAGCTGTTCAACTTAGTAACGTGATGACACTCTTTCATACAGGTGTGATTCTGACAATCAAGAAGTCGCCCACAAAATCTTCTACATGAGTAGGGATTTGCAGAGTGACATGGCAATGGACTAACCTAAAAGTTAAAAACAAAAACATTATAAATGTATATATGTACAGACAGTGAATCTAAATGCACACTGCATGTGTGCTGTGTGTGCTATATGTATATATACACACCCTATGGATATACCCTCACCATAGAGGCACAGCATCACTCTAGAGAAATTGTGGTTCTTTAGTATCTTTGTTAAAAGAAAAACAAAAAGAAATCTTTTTCTCTTTTTTTTTTTTTCTTTTTTTAATAGTCTTTAGGTTTCCATTCCCAGATAGCCACACACATTTGTTTTATACTCGTTACCCCGTGAAAAAAAACCAACCCAGCACTTTATTAATAAAATAAACTATCTAACTTCTGCAGCATAGCGTGGGTTTTTATTTTAAACAGACTATTACATTCTTCAAATCTTTTAGTGTGATTTATTCCTTCTTTCTGAATTATGCTCCTGCCTTTCATTAAACGTTCCTAGACTGCTTTACAGTTATCACAGAAGACAGCTATGGTGTCCCCTCACGGGTCTAATTGTGTTACAGTCATCATAAACCCCTAAACGTTTTACAGTTCTACAAACAGAAAACAACCTGCAAGCTTTGGAAATTCTGAAAACCAAATACTGACTATATGAAACAACTCCTAGAAGCACAGAGGGAAAGGAGAAATGGCATTACGCAAGGACTAAAATTTGAATGTCTCCTGATCTATTCGTACTTCCTAACTTGAGGTCAGCACTCCAGTTAACAGAGCTCTTCAGTACTGCTCAGAGCACCTACTTAGAATACTTAAATCTTTATTGGTACTGAAACGGAGGGTAAACTTCTAACTTGGTTAACTAGGTTACCTTCCCAAAGTTGAATATAGTACAAGTCCCTCCATATCACCAGGATTAAGGGAACATCACTGCTCGTATTTTTCAACCATTATATAACATTCACAGGAAAAAAATTTGTTTCTGTGACACTGTCAAAAAAATTGATGCTTTTTTCTTAACATAATGATAATTTTGCAGAGAAAAACAGAAACTACTTGTGATGCTATTACACAACAGGATAATGTGACATAACCCACTTTGACTAGACTAAGGGCGTGACTTTGTGTTACGGCTTCAGTTGCCTGAACAGCTTTGCACTGCACCCCCTTCCTCTCCTCGCTTCCACCCCTGCAATCCCAGCTGCACGCTCCTACCTGTTACTTTGACCAAGTCCCATCTCACACCGGTCTTTAGAACAAGGCAGTTCAACTAATCAAAATGGAAGAAAAGGAATTAACAGGGGAAAAAAAATAAAGCTCCTTGTCTTTTGCTAGGTTTTTAGGTTGCCTGGCCAAACCACTAGTTGAGACCTGGAATCGGAACAAGGGAAGAGAAGAGGGTTCCTCCACAGGGCAGAGCAAGAGACCTTCTCCCTTCAGCACTGTCTGTGTAAATTTCCCTCAATCCTAAAGCAAAAAATACACAAGGTGGGATTTGAACCTACTTGCCTACAGAAATGTTTCTGGGCTTCACACACACACACACACACCCCCCCAAAGAAAAAGACTATGCTCCATAGCAAGTCACTGCAACACACAATTCATTCTCAACTTGGTCTAGTGGGGGGTGTCCCTGCCCATGGCAGGGGGTTGGAACCAGGTATCTTTAAGGTCCCTTTCAACCCAAACCATTCTATGAAGATTTCTGAATTCCTCCTATTCTCATTCTGACCAACAGAGACTCTGAACACGAGCATGGCAGGCTGAACATCACGTGTGGAATATACAGGAGAAAACCTTGAAGCTATCATGTCCAACTTCTCTCCCATTCCTGTGCCAGCACTGAAGCTCACTTTGCTGGATAAAGCACTCACACAACCATAGCAAGAACTCTGAACACCAGGGTCTTACTCCCCCCTGCAAACATCCTACAGCTTAATCTCTAATGGCTTATTTTTCTGTTGACCAAATGAGCAAAACCCAGCAACAGGGCTAATAAAGAGGGTCTGAAGCAGAGAACGCTATCCCCAGCAAACACACACCAATTACCAAAGCTCTTATCATTCCTTATACCCTGCCCTTCTCATCATCTTCCACCTCCCTCCTCCTTCCCGAGAGCCACAACTTCCCTTCAGCAGCAGCACAAGTAGACAAATGATGCTGGAAAGCAAAAGAGTGACTGAGGAGCTGTACTAAACATTAAGATCTGGCAGTGCCCACTTCTGTACTTTTCCTTGCTTTTTTTTTTATGACTCCTGGTTCTGCTGTGGCTCACGTAGAGACCAGACTAACTCTGTGGCCACAGAGTTCAATATGTTGATGAGACTCCTTTTAACAAGAGTTAGTCTTCCATCAGATAAGGACATAGAATCATAGAATTGCCTGGGTTGGAAGTGACTTTTCAGATCATCTACTCCAACCATCAAACTTGGGTTGATGGTCAAAAACCATCACTAAACCATATCACTAAGCACCTTGTCTTTTAAATACCTCCAGGGTTGGTGACTCCACCATTTCCCTGGGCAGTCTGTTCCAACATCTGATAGTCCTTTTGGCATATTTTTTTTTTCCTAATTTCCACTCTAAACCTCCTCTGGTGCAACTTGAGGCCATTTCCTCTTGTCCTTGTCACTTGGGAAGAAGAGACCGACACCTCCTTCGCTACAACCTCCTTTCAGGTAGTTGTAGAGAGCAATAAGCTCAGCCTCCTTTTCTCCAAGCTAACCAACCCAAGCTCCTGTAGCCACTCAGCCTCAGCCTCCTTTTCTCCAAGCTAAACAACCCCAGCTCCTGTAGCCACTCCTCCTAGGACTTGTGCTCCAGACTCCTCACCAGCTTTGTTGCCCTTCTCTGGACAAGCTCCCACATCTCAGTGTCTTTCTTGTAGCGAGGAGCCTAAAACTGGACACAGCACTCGAGGTGGGGCCTCACCAGTGCTAAGTACAGGAGAAAGCACACCAGCTGAGCTGCAGTGTTGAATGAAGCCGTGGAAGGAAGCCCAAAGGCAGCAGACAACAGTAGCAGCTTTCAGCCAGCCAACTGCAGAGAACATCCCAGCCCTCTGGCTGCATCCAGCACAGCCTCAGCTCACCCCATCCACTGACTTTCCAAGTCTTGAGTCCAATAAAAGATAAGAGAGCCTTCTGGAATCAATTGACATGGTAGCCAAAACCACAAGAAGTTCAATTAATTTAAATCTACAATGTATTTGCAAATATTGTTTCCACTTCTTGACAAGTCAAGCTGTTGCAGATGTTAGTAATCCATCCAAAGGACAAAGCAGAGAAAGTTTTACTTTCTATAGTTGGAATGCCTTTCTGAAATGCCTAGAATGGAGGATGCTGCTCTTGCTACAAAGGCAAATATCAAAGAAGCCACAAACTCCAGGAGGTTGATGAGCTGGAGAATAAAGAACACAGTTGAGAACCAGAAGTATTTTATGAAAGCTGACTGAAAAAAAAAAAAAAGAAAGAAAATAAGGAGGCATCACTTTCAGACCACAGGTCTTCTACAGGATAAGGAAAGAAAGGCAAGGAAAGAAGGACAACACAACTTTGAGAAGCTTCCCAGCACATCTCCGAAGTGCAGAAAAGGAAGTGCACGTTGGAATAGGAAAATCAAGTACAACAGGGCAGAGAAATTTTGGAATATTCACAAGGTATTTATTCATAAAGATTAATCTCCCCAAGTTTAACATGATATTGTATTGCCTAGGAGCAGAGAAAGGGTCTTCCTCTTATAACCGAACCACAACTGAAAAAACCATTAGAACAATAAAACCTAGCATCAAATTCCTGTCAAAAAAAGCCCAACACTAAAACAAACTCAAGAAGAAAGTTCTATCTTCCTGGGAACAGCAAGACTGCTATTACAGGATATTTGAAGTACTCATCACAGAAACAAAATCAGAATGTTTCCCTTCCTTTAGAACACTTAATGAAATGAAGCAACTAAAAGAGAATTAAATAGAGCAGATAAATTAATACCACATCCAGTTAACATTTCTTGTTTGTCCTCATTTCCCTTGTATGGACTTTAAATAATGTTCTCCCATAAAAAAAGATTTTGAATATTAACATTAGCCCTCTTAATTTGGTTTTAAAAGAGCACATGTATGGTACTGCTATGATACACCAGTGCTTACAGCAATTCAAAGTAAAATACCAAGTTTTCATTTTCAGGTGGCAGCAATTATTGACAATAGGTGATTTTTCTCACCTATAACCTGAAACAACAAAGTTGAGAGCTACTTTTAAGCACCTACAAATCAAAGAACTGAGAGTTATTAATTTTTCTAAATAGATGTAAAAATATCCAAAGCTTACACAGTAAAATTATTTAAAAGGCTGCAGAAGGTAGCTAAAAAAATAATAATCTTAAACATCATGTAGAATCACAGATGCACTGAACGTGGATTTTATAGAATTATGTAATCTGAAAAGAAGTTTAAAGTCTACAGTTTCAAGTGATAAATTGCTTGTTCTAAATACCCAAAGACACTCAAGAGCTCGAACTAAATCAAACCAACATAAGCAGTAACATTGTACAGCAATGAGCCCCTGTTGCATTAAGAAGCAAAGTAGTTTTGGTAGAAAATAAACCCTCTTGCTTTCTACCACTCCTCGCCGAGGTGGGAGGCTGGGTGTCACTAGGTTTAAATTCAATTCACCACTATCAGCCCAGTCACGTTCAATCCATTCAGCTCTCACAACACTGGATACACTGATAGCAGACTGCACCTTCAGGCCACTCTCAAGTCTTTGGTTATGTTCAATGAGAAACCAAAATGACTCCTGGGCTGCCCAGGGAGGTTGTGGAGTCTCCTCCTCTGGAGATATTCAAAACCCGCCTGGATGTGTTCCTGTGTGACCTGATCTGATCTAGGTGTTCCTGCTCCAGCAGGGGGATTGAACTTGGTGATCTTTCAAGGTCCCTTCCAATCCCTGACATTCTGTGATTCTGTGACTAGCTACTTAAACAGTGCAGTTTATTTAGGCAAGAGATATAAAGGTTCTTATGGATTGCTGGTGATAAACACACCCTATGCAAAGCACCTGCAAATAAAACTATTGTTAATTATCCAAAATGCATGACAAAGTTGTAAACAATACAGCCTGGCTGGACATGTAGGAAAGAGATTCTCTAGAGAGATTTCTAAGTTTCCTGAGGAAACTACGTCTTCCTAAGTCTTACCCAAAGGTGTCCCCCCAAAGGGGAAGAAAGGCTCAGCCCATCAACGGGTCCCGGAAATCAAAGGCAGTCTGTGATGGAATCCTCTTTGACTTGTTCACCATGGTGCTTTCCCTAAAATCCCCCCTGTTCTTGGGCTATTATTATACTATTTGTTACCTTCAAGGTAGAGTTTTTTGAGTGACTCTAGTCATAAATACCTTTACCATGACTTATATAAACATCTCCCACCTCACATTTAAAGGTATAGCTTAAAAAAAATCCGGGGCGCAGGCTGCAGGAGGAGTGGTTGCACCTCAGAGGCAGGTAGCCTTTGGGCTGGAGGTGTGTTTTGGTATTGTAATGAGCAAAGTTCACACAAAGGACAGCGTTTTGTCAAAATTTGACAGACTCAGGGTAGCAAGTAGGCAGGTTATCAGTTCCTCAGGATCATGTCATTCCCACATTTGCTGTGCTATCCCTTGGCCATAGAATCTCCACCCTACTCCATCCTCCGTGTTGCTTTAACAAGCAATATTGCTCAGGGAATCACAGATGGAGTGGATCCCTTCCATACCAGCTGCAGCTGTATCCTAACCTGGAAACTTTTGGATTTTATACCTTTCCTTCATGTGTGACCAATGCTGTATGTTTAATGTCAATTCATTTTAGCAATCATCCCACAGCCCCCCTTCATGGAAAAACTCTGAGATAATTACTACTTTCATCATCTGTACAAAGTTCACAATTGACAGTGAAGACCCCTCAGGGGCAGGAAGCTACTACAGGAGGGAAATGTCCATAAATATATACAAGTGTTTTAGCTTGTTAACAAAAATAAATAGCTTGAGGTGAGGTTGCTTGTTAAGAGCCAATGTGGCTGTAAAACACTGAAAAGACATTACATGTTTGGTTTGCTTATTTGGAGAGATCTCAGACCAACAAAACCACACAATGTAAACACCCCCTTCCCACACACACATTAACAAATCCTTCTTTTCCTTGACTGCTTTATAAATCTCAAAGGTTCTTCTTTCTTTCCACTCCAAAACCTACTAAACTGCAGCTGGAAGGAAGTACTGCACTCTGCTGGCTGAGAGAAGGAAGGTTTAAACTACAATATGAATAAATCCAAATAATTAAAGGTAGGTACAGAGACCTTGAGATTTTTTCCTTATTTTAGAAAACATGACCCAAAGCCATTGACTTGTTCTGCTAAGACTAATATGCAACAGAGAAGGGATTATTTCTTTTTTATTATTCTGAAATAAGTAGTTACAAATACAGAATCACAGAATGGTTAGATTTGGAAGGGACCTTAAGGATCATCTAGTTCCAACCCCGCTGCCGTGGACAGGGACACCTCCCACTAGATGAGGCCAATCAAAGCCCCACTCAGCCTGCTCTTGAACACCTCCAGGGATGGGGCATCCACAACTTCTTTGGGCAACCTGTTCCAGTGCCTCACCACCCTCACAAGAAAGAATTTCTTACTGATGTCTAATCTAAATCTCCCCTCTCTCAGTTTAAAACCATTACCCCTCATCCAATCTGTACACTCCCTGTGAAGGTACACAGCAGCTCTAGTGAGTGTATGTACCGATTCATAACAATCATTTTCACTAACAAGAAGATCCATGAGGAGGGATATAAAACTTCACGACCATGTACATCTGAACAATACCAAAGCAAGTAACATTGTCTACAGCAAATTATACACCACAGCTGGTATTTTGTTTATATATAAATCCATGAAAAAGTTAGGGTGAGTTTTCACATGACCTACCAGAAAACACCTCATTGGCTGGATAACCTATGTTGATCCACTTGCAAGTTTAACCATGGAAAGCAAAACCCAACCCCAGCTGTTTCAACAACAAACAAGCAAGCAGGCACGGTTGTTACAGCGTGTTTTTCTTTAGCAGCCAAAGAGCTGCCAAGTCCCTCTATGGAAGCTGTATTCACAGCTTGCTTGGATTAATAAGTGTGCTGCACAGGCTGCTGGTATAAAAACTTTGTTAGCAACATTTGTAGGTGTTGCCACCACATAATCAATCCTCCATTACATAACATAATAAAAGGTTACTAAATAAGGCCAAAGAGAAAGGGGGAGGTATCTTTAAATATTTGTAAGTGTTTACTGTTTTCCATAATTTTGTACTAACTTAAAATGAAACCAGGTTTGTTACAGTATTGTTACCTGTGCTTTGATAGGGAATTTATGCCAGATATATTAGTAGACAAAGCTGTAATAGCAATAGTGTTTTTAAAAGACTAGTTTAGCCACAAGTGACTTTTAGAAGTGACTGTCGATAATTGTTTAGCTTCAAGCATCAATTAGATTTCCTTCTCATGTAAGCCAAGAGACAATTACTTCACCCAAAACTGGAGGAAGTGGCACACCAAAAAGACCAGCTAATAAGTAACACTGAAGAAGCTAGTACTGCATTATCTGACTTCATCCAAGCATGCTCAGATCCAAATCACAAGAATTTTTCTGTATGACACTATGTTCCTTATCCTTTTAAAATAAACACAACAGCTTTTAGGAGAACTGTGTGACAGGGAGAGAAAAATAATAATGCAATGAGGAAAAGGACCCCAAGAAGTATATAGTGAAGAAAGACACACACCCTCAAAAATAACCCCTATTTAAACAACTGCAGGAACACACACATAGCTTCATAAATCAGAAGTTTATATTTCTGTCCAAGAATTCTAAAGTCACATAGTTATATATTCTTCAGAAAGTAACTAAAATACCCTCTGATACATAAGCCCTTGTGATACTTCATGGGTTTTAAAATATGAACAAGTCATATAATATTTCTCTTCAATAATCTTTTTTGCAGACTGACAAAGTGAGATATACTTCATATTCCACTTAAAAAGGCACTTTCCATGACTCACCTCATGCTGACCAAGACACTCCCTGTTAAAGAGAAAAAAAAATAATCAGGTATTTAGAGAACACATTTATTTAATAAAGGACTTAAAACAGCACTGGTGCTTCTTATACAAAAATAACACAACCTATTTTTTAAAGGTGCAAGCTAAGAGAAAGTAATTTAGCTATCTAATGGCAGGGATGCCATTCAGAATAAAATAAAATAAAAATAGTGTAACAAGGCACTGAAAGAAGTTGTCCAGAGAGGCTGTAGACTCTATGTACTTGAGGGTTTTCAAGGTCCAGCTGGGCAAAGCTGGAGCAAATTGGTCTGACCTCAGTGTCAATCTGTTTTTAGCAAGAGATTGGGACGGGGTCACCCAGTCCGATGTACCTTCCACTGCCTCAACGGTTCTGTGAAACATTCTCAGCCAATAATTTTCCAGTAATTCCCTTTTAACTATTTACAGAATCAGATACCAAATAAATTCCATTCCAAATCTGACTGCTCATGTCCAAATCATTGGAAAAGACATCAAAAATTATTGCAAAACTTCAGTGGTGAAGGATGAAATCCCCATTAACAACCCTCCATCCATCCAGGATTATTGAAACTATTCTCCATTATCATATTCATTCATCTCTCATTAAGGAGAGGCATTTAAAAAAAATAGTCACTAATGTCTGTGAAGTAAGCAAGGTTTAAAAACAGTGAGTCACTGTAATAAAAAACAGACAAACAACCCGCCCCGCATTTCCTTTTTCAGATCAATTTGGAATTTGAGTCCTTATTCCAACAATGTAAACAGAAGTTCTATCAAATTGAAAATAAAATGGTGAAAAAGAGTTATCATCATCTTCCCTTATACCCTCAGCAAACACAGAGAAAGATCTGATTCAGCTCTACTCAAGGAGCAGAACAAGTCAAAACCAGAAAGGAGACAATCAGAGCAGACAGGATGAAGGGCACCCACCTGCAATTAATTAGCACATAACTGAACAACTGAGAGACTAAAGAGCAATTAATTACACAGAAAATTACAAATCAGATAAACCAAACAGGATAGAAACTACATGGAAAAACTTGTCTGTCACTGAGGACTATTGAAGTACAGGCTCTGTCTTTGCAATTTTCATATTTTCCTTCCAAGGTAGCATTGCACACAGCATGCACAACCAGTCTTTCCTAACACTATCAGTCCTCTCGTGCACTGAGCACACACCACAAAAATATCTATTAAAAAACTGCCAATGCTCCCTATTTTATGAGACTGATGTTCAAACAGGCTCGTTGCATCTGAAGAGGAAAAATATGGTTATTTTCAGGTCTCTTTCTACAACAGCACAAAAATATGAAGTCTCTTTCCATACCAAAGCTTTCTTTTATTTGTTTCCTTGGGGTTTTTTTTAATACTTACACTGGTATAGGAACCTGACAGGGAGGGCACGGTAACGCAGTCAGAATGAAAGCTGGCTCAGATGGCTGTTCCCAAGGTCCTGCAGACTGATGCTGAGGGCAGAAGACAACACCAGTTGGGTACAGAACACAAACGGCACTATCAGCTTGACCATGAACAAACAGATCATCTCAAGAGATGCCAGATCCAACAACTCCATTTTCTAATAACTATGTTTATACTAATGGAAGTCTTAAGACACCCTCCAAAGTTACCATTTCAGCCTTCACACGGATAGGGATAGGAAAATGAAGGCCTGTAGTCCTACTGCTAAAAACAAGGTCCAAAGCCAAACCAAAAACCCAGGAAAACAGTTCTAAGCGTTTAATAGAGGTAAAAATACAGAAATATTTCAATTGCTAAACAAGTGAAATTATCATCATGCACTGCATGCATGTGTCATGTTTAAAGATGCCAAATTCTCACTTCTAACTCATTCAGCAACTTTTGATGATTTAATAAGTATCAGAGTTAATATTTATTTTTTACTCTTATGTTAAAAGTAACTGCTTACATTTGAAATGAAGCATTTGCAATACAACTCAAACCAAATCCTTATCCTTTCTTGAGTAATTACAGCTGCTGAAAAACAGCTGATTATGTATTTTACAAAGTTAATTAGATTGCAACAGAGGAGCTAGAACCCGCTCTGTTTCTCAGTGAAGTACCATGCATACCTCTGTGCTTGATTATTTACTTACTCCCAACTCCAAAAGCCTCCAACCTAAGATTAAGGTCAAACAGCTGTTGCTCCTTCTTCAGAACACAAATAACAGACCATTTTTCACTGTTTACTTACTACTCCAGTTTGCTTCACAAGTGCTTCATCGTGGCAGGGAGCGGGGCACAAGTGACCACAGGCTAACGCTTTCTGGCAGGACTGACGACACGGAGGACACCGACCAAAGTGACAATAGTGTTTCTCCTGGGTGGAGTGGTGACAGGTAGGAGGTCGACTGAAGTAAAATCCAAGAATGACAGGAAGAAATACAAAATTCCAGTCACTGGACAGTTACGCTCAAAGTACAAAGAACGGAGACAAAAAAGTTGTTATTATTTTTAAAACTAGTTTACTTCTCACCATCAGCAGTGGTTAATGGTACAATAAACTTACACAGTTCTAAATAAAATTCAAATCCAAGTTGGGTTTGCATATTCAAACAGCTGTTTCACTCCTAATTCTACCTCTGAGTAATCTCACTACACCCCAGTAAAAAAAAATACTCTCTTTTTTTCCTTACACTAATCAGCATTTCCAGGTAAATTGCCTCATGCAGGTACTTCAAAAAGTGGCAGAGGCGACTTGGAGGGAGTGTGACTACAGAATTAGAAGTAGTCAGTGGGACAGAACCTCCTCCTTGGGAGCAGGAAGCTGCTCACGAAGCCATAGCAAAGAGGTGTCTGATGAGAACAATTGCTACTAACCTCCATCTGCATAGTCAAAAATACAGAAAACTGAGAAGTAATATCTACAGTCATACGAAAGGAATAATTTTTACCTTCTGAATTTATATTTTACTACTTTCTTTAAGGATACCTTTTACTTCACTGAAGAAGTAGAAACACACCCAGTTTCTACACTGACCTGCAGAGCTGCTTGCATTTGGGAGGTTTGATGGTGCGCTCTCGGCCACAGGGCACTTTAATGACAGTTCTTCCACAATTGCATTTCACATCTACAGTCTCTGGACACGGATTACAACTACCTTAAAAATAAATATATGAAGAACACGATAATCTCAGTATGCTACTGATTATAAAAAAAAATAACTAATGTAACTCAGAATATCCATCTGGTGTAACTGTCCTATTCTGTTTAATTTAAATAGTAGATGGCTGTTCTTTTTTATTTCTGCTTAGTTTAGAATCCCTCTTGGGAAAGAGAATTTCACCATTCTTAAAAGAACAGCAACAATTATGTTGATTATTCCGAAGTTGGGAAGTGGTACAAAGTTAGAAACATCCCCTCTCTTACAGTTTAAAAAGAAGTCAGCATTATTAAAGCCCAGAAGTTTTGATCACACAACACTTGAGCATTTGCTGTTTATATTTCAGTCTTCATACATAGGAAGACATGTCATCTTTCATCTATATTCAAAAGAGGAAAAAGAGACATTGAAAGAAGTGGTACAAACAACTTTTGCAGATTTTATGACATTGAAGTCAATACTCTAGGTATAATGAATGGTTTTTTTTAAAAGATCCTCCTCCCTTCTAAAGTTTCTCATGCTACTAAGTTGATATATTTAAGAAGAGATGTGTAATATAACTATGTTCTAATTTATAGCTCTCCTACACTTTCTTCATCATGTGCCAACTGCTAAAATTTCTTATTGACTAATATGCAGGAAGAACATGCATCCTTTAAAAAAAAAAAGAAGCAGAAACAAATTTAGACATGGGATTTTTGGCTTACCAATCGTGTTGCATTCTGAAATTTTAAAGAAAGCAATGTTTTGAAAACATTATTGGCAGCACAACCTTTTAAGCAACTCTGACTTTTTAGCAGGAGCTGAGAAGCAACACTGCAAGAAGCAGCTCTCTCAATGACTAAAAGCTGCTGAAATGAAAAGCACAGAAGTATACAGTCTTTACATTGGCAAGTAAATTACACTGCATTATCAGTTCACATAAACAGCTACTTCTAGAAAATAAACTGAAGGCTAAATCTACGCTGCCCAGAGTGGCTAACACGTGTATAATTCACTAAGAATATTCTATTAATCGAGACAACTGCCTACATTCCCCAAAAGGTGGAAGGGCAGAGATCGCAGATAGAGCTGAAGTTAAGGTGAGAGCACACTGTTCTCAAATCAAGTGTTACAGTGCACTACCATAGGAGACAAAACATTCCTGTTCCCCAGCTCCACATTATAGATTTCAGCAACAAAATAAAAGATATGTAAAAAATCCAACCACAAACCAGAATAGATAAATTACCTTTTTTTCCGGGACACCTGCTAAAGGACAAGTGCTTATTATCAGCAAATTCTGAAACATAAAGGTCCTTTTAAAGGCCCTGACCTGGCATGTTATCTTCCAGGAAGCACACTATGTCCTTAAAAATCAGTGCTCATTGCAAAACTAAGATTATTTTATCATACCTCTCAGTACCTATTAAAATAGCACTGTATAAGGAGAAACACATGAATATAAATATTTTGAAATCAAAATTATTGCCTTTATTAGGAATATTTTCAAGCACTGGCAAGATGTTACAAACTGTAATAGACTGTATTTTGCTATTGTTTTTACTGTATTTTGTTACTATTAGTTATTAGATATCCATGTCACTTTTAGCTAGGCTGTAAGACACAAGCGCTATCAAATATTAACAGCTATTCAACATAAATGTTTATCTTATAATGCAGCATTAGCTCCCTAGTTTTCCAACTAGAATGTGAATTCTATGACTTAGTTATCCAACTAATGCCAGTACCAGTTTTCTTCTGACAGTACAAAAAAAAATAAATCATGTTTTTCCGGGATTTTGGAGGGATATGGGGTAGGGAGAAGAAAGGAAGGGGAAGGAAAGGGGCATAGTTAACAGAGAAAAAAGCCAAACCACTAGTTTGTGGTGACAGACTTAATAGCAGGTTAACTGAGACAACTACCACATCTACCATCCTGTCCTCTTAAGAATCACTGCCTCAAAAGCAAAATTGGCCCAACAAGTTGTGAATTATTTCCTGAGCTGTTACAATTTAAAGTCCAAAACACTAAGAGAAATTACACAGGGTACTCAGTTGGTTCAGCAGGGCAGCAGCTTCTGTGGGGAAAATTGCTGAGAGGGCAGCCACTTTTTCAGTCATTCCTGTTTAATCCCCTACCAAGCAAATGTCAAAGCAATTGGCCAGGATAAAAGCTGCCAGACAATTCTGGCCATTTCCAGCATCTTTTAAACCAAGGTCACTGCATATAGGACTAAACTTTTGTTATCCTTCATATAGTCAGTAACAGGTTCTTATTTTCTCTTTCACCAGTAAGACACCAAAATACATTCAATTCCATCAACTTTTTTTTTAAGCCCACTTGTTTACACCTTGTATTCTAGGATTTTTAAAACCCATCCAGACTCAGTGAAGGCAGTCATTTTTCTATGTAGTTGGACTTTGTTACACATACTCAGTGAACAGAATTATTTGAGGAAAAAAAGGCAAGCTATGGATTTTGAATTAAGCAGCTGGAAAGGGGATAGAGCAATTTCAGAGGAACAATGCAAAGCAAAATTACCAGGTAAAAACTCAGGCTGTCATTATATAAGTCCTTAAGCTCTAACTAGCACTAAACAGCTTTCAAACACACTGCCCACACGAAAAGCCCACATGCAACAGAGGAGAGAATTCATGAAGCACCACACAGAGTCACGCAAGCATGAATATTGTTTACTGGAATAAACTGTATTCCATCACTGCAGGGATCCTTCACCTATTCTTACCTCTATGGCAGCCTGAAGGGCATTTGTGATTTCTGCAGCCCAGAGTCCGCCCACAGACTTGATCACAAGGTGGGCAGTTTCCAGGACAGCACTGTTTAAAAAAAATAAATACTCTATGTAACTGAAAATATAGACATTTCTGGTATGAATCTGTATTCTTCTATTATCTCATTTTTTCAATACTTCTTAAAAACAATTTTCACACTGTTTTGTCAAGTTTCCTCAGATTCATGCCAGATATAGAAGACACCTATAAATTAATTTTTAAAAATTCAAATTATAAAATAACAAGAAAACAAACATTTGAAAGCATCATTTCAACACACTAGAAAGGCAGAGAGCTTCCAAAACTCATAAGAAGATTTAAAATATTACTAAAGAATTGGAACTTTTAAATCTGAAATAATTTCAGGAGATCGTACGCAAGATATCCAACAGTTTGCCCCACTATTTTGCACTTTCTTCCAAAAAAACCAAACCAAACAAGACACCTTTTATCCTTGTAGTAAAGGTCAAATAACTGATCTACTTTCTGTTGAAGAATCACAATGCATCACACCACCACCAGAATGGTGGATGCCAGGTCAGGAGAGAACCTCTTCTTTTCTATTAACTTCCAAAGTACCTTCCTTCCAAACTGTATACGAAAGGATGGCAATTAGGAGGAGAAACCTGGGGGTTTTAGCATAAGAGGCCAAGATTGCATTTACTTGTTTTACCATCTTCTCATATAAAGTAAATTCACTGTAATAATAATACTCAAAAATACCTAAGAATGAAACTGTAGGTCTCGTGCTTTTCTGTGGTAAGAAGTCCAACTTTCATAATGTCTTAACTCACACACAGGAATTCACGAATCAATAAACTGAAAATATACAGCTGAGCTGTCAACTATTCCTTTGACTTCAAACAAGCAGGGAAATGAAACTTAGGCTCCCAGTTTGTCAGACCCCTGCTGTTTGCAGCACTGCATGTTAGCAGGTGGGGCAGAAGACTAATTGTTGTCAGAAGTGTTGTCAAAAATAAGCGTATGTCCCTCATAAAATTATGAGAGTTCACCAACTTTTCTTACAAAGACAGGAAATAAATTGATTTAACTACTCCAGAACGCACAGAGCATCAGTAACTACTCGAGTATCCAACAGCAGAGCTGCCTTCTGGAGCTGGAAAGTTGTTAAAATCCCCTCCCAGTTTGTAAAGTCATTGAGTTTTTTGGAGTGACGTGCTCTTCCGAGCATTCTGGGATGCAGCAAACTAGTCTGAATGATACTGAAGAAGAGTCTTCATTCTGTACAATAACATGAGGTGGAACAACAGATTGACTTATATACAATAATATTATATATGAATAAAAAATGTTAACAATTCATCTGGACACTTCTCTAAACAATTCTCTGGACACTTACCTTTCTCCTACATTGGTGCTTTTGGCAATCACGAGTTCTAGTGCACTTTGTTTCACACAGATAAGGCTTGTGACATGGCATGCGTTTAGTGTGCTTCCCACAGCGACACTGTTTTTCAACTTCCTGGGCAAGAAGATAGTGGAAAAAAGCAGGGTATTTTCAATATTAATTTTTTTTTTAAGTGGAAAATAAAATGTTCTACTACTAGCTGTAAAGAAAAGATCGTGGAAGAGTACCATTACACTTCCTGTTGTGGTAGAACATGGTATCACATGCTCTGAGCAGGTTACCTATCTGTGCAGTAACAATTTGGGGACTTTGTTATGGTATTAGCAAAGGGGTTGGAACTAGATAATCTTTCAAGTCTCTTCCAACCTAAATCATTGTCCAATTCGATGATTCCATTGCAAACACTGTGCTCCAGACGGCACCTCACTGTAGCCTTGGTCTCACCAAGAGGGAGTCGTTTCAAGGGAACCACTCAAGTGTGTACTGCAAGATGTCAAGCATAAATGCAAAACAATTTCATATAAAAAAAGTACATCTCCTGCACAGTAAACTGGATTAATCCATTGTGCATACAGACAATTTAAGAAGTAGGGGAGTGGTTTTATCTGACCTTCACCCCAGCTATCACGTGCTGAGTACTTTCACCATACATTTTGTAGCCAAAGACAGTTGTCTTTGGCTACAAAACGTATGGTGAAAGTACTCAGGAGGAGAGAGCTGAGAGCAGAGAGAGCAACAGCTTTACAGGCCAGACCGCAGGAGCTCCATACATACTTAGAGCAGAACAAAATATTACTTTATTACTAACGAGGAAATAACATTATCTTACAGCATCTTCCATTTCACTAATGGAGAAATAGCATAGTAAGACAAAGCAGGAAGGAAGCTTGAAGAGCTGGGGAAAAACATAAGTATCTTTCAGGGCATAACTAATTAAAAATACAAAACAAAAGTAACCCAAACCAGTAAAACCTTCACCCAGGCCTCAATTCAGATGCATGATTCTCAACTGCTAATTCAGAATGGTGTTGGAGCAGGGGACAGGAAAAGGGAAAAACGTTTTTTTAAATGAACAGGAAATCATGGATAGTCTAATAGATATGAAGTCATTTTCCTTAAGAGACTTGCATCGTTCCAGGCCTGGAGCGTTTAAAAACCCAAAGAAAATGTGAACCTGCTTCAGTAAAACTAACCTGTCTGCATATTTCACAGGGACCTCGATGACAGCGCTGTGAACATTTATGGATGCCACACTCCAGAACTTTGTCACAACTGTCGCCACAAGTGGGCACATCTTCTGTGCAAGGCAAGGTAAACTCTAGATGGGGAGAGGTACAAGCTAGCATTTAGAAAAAAAGCCAAAGTATTTAGAAGGAAAAAAAGAATTAAAGAATTCAGGAAAAAACATACATGTTAACTGTCACAGTTCACTGCTCTAAGAACTTTTTATGGAGCCTGTCCTGCAGAATTGACTTAAACTACTCACTGCCAAGGAGTGGATGACTTTGTTCTTTTTTTAAACAGACAAAAAAGCAAAAACAAAACCAAAACAAAACCAAAAAAAGGACAGCTTACTTGATTTTTCACATGGACAGGATCTTTTCCCAGAACGAGGACAGTCTCCACAGGGACCAGCGTGACAAACTCGTTCACACGTGTGATTTCCACACGGCAAAGGTTTCCCACACACCTGGAAAACTCAGAGAAACCAAGTTAAACGCAGTGTAACGGAACCGTGCACCCAGACAAAGCAACCCAAGCCCCACACACCTGGAAAACTCAGAGAAACCAAGTGAACGCAGTGTAATGGAACTGTGCACCAAGACAAAGCAACCCAAGCCCCACACACCTGGAAAACTCAGAGAAACCAAGTAAACGCAGTGTAACGGAACCGTGCAGCAAGACAAAGCAACCCAAGGGGAAAAACTAAGGGTGAGAGACATCTGAATGGAATTTAACTTTTTCTGTTTAACAAATCTTATATTCGCTGAGTTTACCTAATAAAACTGATCACCCCTGCAGGGATCCTGACTGGAAGACCACTGTATAGTGAGGAGTTTGTGGTTCAAATAACAGCCTGAGTAGTCCCAAGCCTGTGCTGTTCTTCACGTACACTCTGGCCTTCAGGCCTGTCTTGTGCTGCATGTATCCCTGGGCCACAGGGTAAACATACTGTAGCAGAGGAGATAGGAGGCAGTTCCCACTTCGTGCCAGTGATTATGCCACCTGCATGTCCTTGCCTTTCTTTATCTAAAAGTGCTGCAAGAAGTTCCCATGAGAATATCCCTTCTGTTTGACAATAGAAAGGAAGAACATAGTTGCTTTCTTGTAACAAAGTCCTACAGTAGCTTCAGCAATCACATCGAGGTAACCCTTTGACAGACGGGGTCTGCACTGCATACTGATCAGAGGCACATTCAGTGCTGCACAGGTTCTCAGCACCTAAAGGGCTGTAGTATTATTTTCATTATACTCCCTTTCTCTACAGCATTAGCTGAAATAAATTGTATTTTAACTGATACTTTACAGAGGCTGAGTGCCTTTCTTACCGGGATCATAATGACCAAGTAACTCCTGGTGCAACTTCCACCCACCACTTAGCTTTTTGAATTATTTTTATTTTTTACAGTCTGTCAATCCATAGCCTCGGTCCTAAGAAGGAGCTGCAAGTCTACCTCAAAGAATGAATCACAAAGCTTTCATTCTGTTGCAGTCACTGGAAGTAAAGAAGCATGACACTCGTGTCTACTAAGTTGTGGTTTCATGTTTACTTTTGAAGATAGCAGGCTGAAGTTTCAACCTGAAGTACAAGCAAGCAGAATATACAAGGTCAAATACACTGCTAGCTTAACCCTAGCACAACTCCAGAACATTTTAACTACTGTCAGAAATGACTTGTGCTGCAAAGTAGAACCAAACAGGGCTGCTTCCATATTTGATTGCGCTTTTGAAACCTAAAAAATAAAATTATTTTCCTACAGTGTTGTTCCAATCCTGAATACACCGATTAATCAAATTTTATAAAGGTGAGAAGTAAGCTAAAAAGGGCAGCCCCAACATACCTGATCACACTGCCACTGGGGACTTGCACAAAGCCTTTCCGCTGTCTGCCTTCCACAGACGCAGCGCTGTTTACTGACTCGTGGACAGGGCTGACAATCTCCTGCACGTAATCACAAAGAGACTTTGAGAGTAGGAATTGCCAGCGAGTGATGCATCATCTGAACAACTGAAAACAACTCCTCTGAAGTTTAAGGCAGCAGGTCTACCTGCGTGACAGGAACTCTCACAAGCGTGTTGTCCACACAGCAGCGTCCGTCCACAGGGCAGGCGGCAGGACCAGTCCTTGGCACTGCACCTCCGGGGCACCGCTTTGGCTTTCTTACAGTGACAGGTTGTTGTCACCATCTTTGGGCAAGGTGGACAGGGTCCTAAGTACAGGGAAGACACCACCTTGTTAATTCAGCAAATGCAGCCTTGCCTATAGTCTGTTTTATTCTGAGAATTTTAAATCTAGTTAGCAGATTTTGAGTAAAACTGTGTAACAGCTACATGAATACAGGTCGTACAACCGAGCGACACGAGGGATTTACCTGGATGACAAAGCAGCAAGCATTTATGGCCACAAGGAGGTTTGAATTCCCTCTCACATATCTGGCCACAGGAGTGAGGCACCAGCCATGGGTCCAGTGTTGGATTCTCCACTTTTCCACAGTAACAGTAATACCTATTGGGAGTTTCAGACCGTTTGTACTCAAACCTGCACTTTGGACTACAACAAGAGAAAAAGGGAGTGAAAAGGAAAGCAATTTGTAAAAGATTTTTTTAAAAAGAAAAGCAGTTTTTATCATTTCAGTTTCCCAAGACTGTTACCAGGCTACCAATTAACATTTTTACAACTACTGTAACCAATAACCACCTAACTAAATCCATGATATAGTTGCTGTATGTCAGATTTTACAATACATTTATTAGAACATCTAAGGAATTGTTCTATCACTGCAGTCTTTTCTCTAAGAACATATTAAAAAAAAAATAATCAGTGTAGCAAGCACACAGAATAATTTTTACATCCCTCAATGCCAAAGGAATGCATGCAATGAAGAATTAACTTACTTAAACAGAACCAATCAAAAAAAATAAAAAAAGATATTAAAGCCCAGGTTTTTCACCAGTAACAATTTACAAGCTATGCAAAACAAGATTGAATGATGTTATTAAAACTATGCATAACATGCATAATAATTAAAATATTATCTGAAAGGTTTTAGATTATATTAGTTCAGCATCTTAGGTATTACAAGATGCACATGTTTTATTGTTACCCTTGATTGTGGCAGATATTAAGAAATCTATTATTTCTAAGAGTAGATAGGCACCAAACGGCTGGAACATGTTAGCCCACAGGTCCTAATGAATTTCAGGTGAAAGCCATAGACAAATGAGGCAACACAAGGAGAAACAAAGCAGCTCTCATTTCTGATTACACTGTGAAAAGACAGCAAACAAGGAGCTCTTCCTCAGAGAATAATAGAGGCTTTGAAAGATCTGTGTACTTATTTTTATAAATACAATGTGAATTTGCTCCTATATAATACATTACAGTCCACAAACCAGTTGTCCATAGTGACTGCAGTTTTATCACATGCTTAAATGTTAAATAAAATACCTTCCACTTTGAAGTTTTTCCATTATAAACACTTAATGCTTAAGCACAAAACTAGTTTGCAGCAGAATAAGCGTTATCAACTTGAGAGGCTGTAAGCCAACAATTTTATACCTTGTTTCCTAAGCAAACCTGCTCCCTGAGACCCCACATTAACAGAGCTTTTGAATCCACCAGGCACTTTCAAGCAAATTTGACAGAGGATTGTGTCTCAAAGAAATTACTACAAGTTCCCACATGAAAAAGTAGGTGGGCAAACAAAGCATAAGACAACCATGCACCTTGATGGAACTTTCAAACACAAGCCTATTGGAAAGGCAAGCTTTGTTATTCATGCAGCCACAATATCACCTCCTTCTTTATACAATCTCATGTCAAACTGCAAGACTGGTTTAATGCTTCAGTTTGACAGAGACTAAAAATAAGTAGCTAAATAAATCCATAAATCCTGCTCTTTTAGAGCTGCTTTTTAAAATGTCTTTTTCATGGCGCCAATTTTACAAGTGACAAGTACATAAAGCCATTCAGAAATAAACACTAGAAGTTGAGGCACATGATAGGTAAGTTACCTTCTCAGAGGTTTAAACATATTTGATGCAGCAGGTTTTTGACATCACTGTGAAATATTCCCGAATCGTGTTAGTGAAAACTTAAATATAATTCAGAAAAACAACAGAGAAGTCAGTCTTCTAAACTTCAGCTTTTTTGGTGTGCCTGTCATTTAGAAGTACCATTCCTTTCTAAAGTAACTCCAGTTCACGGGTGTTTCACAATAAAAGTATGTTTGTAAAGGTACCACGAAGAGCTCACCATGGCCAAGGATAATCTTTCTTCCCAAAATCATCATCCGTCAAAGGAGAAGACACAAGGAAAAGGCTGTCCTTGGCCCACTTTTGGATACACACCAGGTGAAATATACAAAAGCATCCACAACAGCTCCAGACCTACAGAGCAGATTCAAGTGCCAAATGCATTTTATTAGGCTTCTTTCTGTTTCCACTGATGAACATCCATAATATCTAAAGAAATGCAAGCATGCTATTTTTCTTTTAAAATAAAAGGCTCTCCAAGATAGGCCATACCTATTGTTAGATTAATACAGGCAGTTTCACTGTCACAAATTCATACTTACAATGTTTTTCTGCCATGGAATTTTTTGCCAAGGCTTATGGAGTCCAAAATACTCATATAATCACAGAAATGTTGATTTAAACACACCGTGGGAGGTCATCTAGCACAACCTCGTGCCCAGAGTAGGACTATTGCCAGCTTATCTCAGTTCAGTCACAGCTTTGCCTGGCAAAGTTGGGAAATCCTGAAGGCTGGGGACTCCACAACCACCCTGGGCAACCTGGTCCAAGTCTCATACTACCTTCCTAGCAGCCAATCTGTACCTCCCAAGCCCCAGTTTCTTCCACTGCCACTTATAACACCACAAAGATGCCTCTGGTTTTAGCCACAACTCCAAGTAGGCAGAAGCTGCAATCATATCACCCCTGAGCTGCTTCTCTGCTCGACTACAAGCCCAGCTCTCCCTCCACCTCTCTCCATCCCACACTTCAGGTCTCCAGACATCTTGGTAATGAAAGTACTAAAATTTGGGGTTTTTTTTTCCTTCTTTCAAACTTCAGGATTTACATACAAAGCTTGTAAGAAGAAATACTTTATTAGATGTGTGGCTTTCAGAATAGAGTCTTTTGTTCAAAGAGCGAGAGAGGTATCAAATGGAGCAGAATTAAAAGCAAATGTGTTTAAGAGAGAACTGATTCTGCCTGTATCCTGTCTCCATCACTAAACCTTTATGATCTTGTCCCCAGTGTACTTTTCTGTCAGCGCTGGAGTGAAATCACCATACTTTGCTTAAAATATCAGCCTGCTGCTCAAAAGCAATTTAAATAACAGAAACGCAGTTTTATGAGGTACTTTGCACATATTGACATCTTAAATTGTCAGCTTAGAATGCCTGTAACAATTTGGCACGAGAAACACAGCAGAAAAATTAACTTTTCATTTCTTTATTTTTTTAATAACTTCAGACATTGTTATAAAATTATATTGTGAAAACAAGGAGAATTTCCCCATTAACTCATATAGGACAAAATCAATGACATAAGTTTCTAAAAGTACAGTAACCAACTCCCCAAAACTAAAGCTAAACAGGAGACGTTAAGTAAGCAAGGACTGCTGTAAAATACTTACTGCTTGGTTCCTCTTCACTGAAGCAATGCAGATCAGACACGTCATAGCCCCCGACTGAAAAGCTTCGTTCATGTACTGCCTAGTACGTTCCAGCTCACTTGCATCTCCATCTGTAATACAGGAAGAGTTTTAAAGAAACCAGTAATATTTAATCTGCTATTCTGTACATGTTGAGACTGCTGTAAAAAGCTCTCCCTCCCCCCACCCCCCCCCAAATAGAGTCCAGTCATAGATTCATAGAATCATTTAGGTTGGAAGAGACCCTTGGGATCATCGAGTCCAACCATCAGCCCTGCTCTACAAAGTTCACCTGCAATACAAATAAATTTTGCATAAGTAACAAAATTGGGAAAAGACAATGTCACAGACTTCACGACTGTAGCGTGCTCCTGTGTTGAACCTGCCAAGGTTGGTGGTTTGGCTCCTTGCCCTAAGCCACGTACATCTAGTGCTTGTGTGACAAACTGAAATAGCCAGTGCCTTGAATCACTCTGGCTTAGTTTTTCTTACACACACCCCCACCCCCCCACAATGTCCTTGTTGGGTGCATGATGATGTTCAATCTGGCACAATAAACCTAAAATCTATCTGTGCTGGAGACACTTCCATTGCAATCACAATGAATGTAACGTTTTATTTATTCCCATTAAATTCCCAGCAAAGTAAGAGACGGGTACAACTAATGGGAAAGGAAGTAACTGTTGAGGAAAATGTCTTCTGTTTCATTATGAAAAATCCTGGCTTCCAAAGCTTTTCACTTTGGATAAACATTTTTTGCCTTTTCAAAAACAGCAACACTTCACTTTGAAAACTTCAATGCAACATTTCACAACTGGAAATTTCATCTGCTCACCCACCTTTGACAGCCCTCCAAACAAATCCCAAGCACCAACTCCAGTCTAGAAAGAGGAACTTTTCAGGGGGAAGAAAGGCTTCAGCTCTACCACACGGAGACCAAATTCGTGTCCTAACAGTGAACAAGCCTGAATTATCCTAGTTTCCAGGTTCTTGGTTTTCACAGGGTGAACAAGATTTCTCAAGTCCACAGCTAAATGCAAGTCTCACAGAACTTTGAGACATGCAGGCTTGGTGTGGGCTGTGAGAGCAGCAGGATATTGCCTATGGGTCCGGAAACCATATATTACTATAAAATCACATTATTAGAAGTACTTAAGCCAGCTTCAAAACTATACTACCATTGATTCTGGAATAGAAAGGCAAGAAGTACCGACAGTGCACATTGCTGGGAACAAAGACTTTTTATAGAAGACATCCAAAGAAAGTGCTTTCTCTCCAACTACTGAGATAATCTAACACACAGCCAGTAACGCAGTACTGTTTACACTTTCATACGGAAATAAAAGTCAATAAATGAAAAAAATTTACCAGTTTGACTGGTGTAAATGGTAAATGTTTTGGCCAAAATCTTCCCTTGTTTTATTTCAGCATCTTCATCATCATCTTCAGACGAGGAGCTAAATTGGTCTTCAACTAGCTTTTTTGCTGCAGCCTGATTAGCCTTCTTAATTTCATCAAATTTCTTCTGTGAAGATAATTCTTTTAAGAGAGCAGATTAATAATGATTAATACCACAGCAGTTAATCATAACACCTCATTGAGTTCTACGTAACTACAACTGTCTTCTTTAAAGAGCTTTATGTTTTAAGGGCAGTACGTTGCTATATTGTCAATACCACACAAGATAAATTGTATTTTCTTCTTTAATGTGCATTATCCATAAAATTCACAGCAGGAATTACTATCTCTCAATTACTGCTGACTAATCCAACCAAATATACCAGAATACATCTATCTATAATGCTGCTTTACAAAAAGGATATTAAAAAAACCCACCACATCCATCACACACACACACACAAACACACAACTCTCATGGCACGAGGAAGGGGAAAAATAAAATGAAATCAGGCAATTCTTAACAGTCACAATTGTTATAATTTGCTGATACCCTAGAGGTACCTCTCCTAGCATTTGATATTTTTGAAATTATGATTTTTGTCAATCTCCCTCCATCTAAAAGTATTTTATTGCAATAGTGGTTTCATGGTATTTCAAATGTGGCAACATGAAAAGCGAGAGTGTACTTCAATATAAGCTTTTCTCTTTTTTTTTTACATTATTGCATGTGAAACAGAGGAATTTTCTCACATGGTGAAAAATAAAGTTTATAAAACCAAGTTCATAATAAACCAAAGTGCCTTTAAGGTAACATGGAGGTATGAGTTTTCCTTAAGACCTTCCACAGGTCTTAAAGTACCTTCTAGTTTTCCATATGAGACTACTGCACACAATATATTTCCAGGGGCTTGGTCAAGCTTGGTTTTAAGACTTTCCATGAGAAATCATGCTGGCACTTAAGGAGAGATCAGTATTAGACTCAGGCCCTCAGTATTACATGGCCAATAACTTGCCCTCAGAGCAAACCCGGGCACTGGCCAAGCCGTCTCCTTCCCCAGCCCGGGGCGATGTGGCACACTGACCGGGCTACTGAGAGCTCGTCCCTCTTGCACAGCGGCCTCCTGAAGGATTCCAGCCGGACTGAAGAAGGGCAGCTTCATCCTTTACCTCACCCTTTACCCTCCTGCTCGCAGGGGCCCTGCACCCCGGGGAGGGCTCAGTCCCGAACCCCCGGCGCTGCCCGCGGCCCCCCACCCCGGCCTCCCCCCGACGGTACCTGCAGGCAGGAGAAGNCCGGGCCTGCTGCGGCCCCGGCCCCGGCCCTGACGCCAGGGAGCTTCCATTTCTCCGGAGGAAGGCGGAGAGAGTCCGGCCACCCCTCACACCCCCAGCTGAAGCGGCCTCGAAGCGACTGTACTTGCTCAGTCTCTCTCTCTCCCGCCCAGCCCGGCCAGGCCCGGCCCCTCCGTCCGGCGGGGGCGGGG
>VZTM01031164.1:70609-131746 GCA_013400555.1 Jacana jacana
AAGGCACAGGGCGAAACCCCGGTTGGCTCCCGCCTCCCCGCCCCGCCTGCCTTTCTCCCCACCGGCGCTGGGGCTCCCCAAGGCCCGGCCAGGCTCAGGGCCACAGCTGCCACCTCCCATCCCAAGCCCGTGACCCTGCAGCCCCCGGCCGGCCCACGGTAGGGGGGCGGACACGACACTCACCGCTGGCCCCCTCGCCACTGCTCTCCGCGGCCGNCCAGGCCCGGCCCCTCCGTCCGGAGGTGGCAGGGACGCCGGTGGGCTCCCGGGGCGGTGCGACTACAACTCCCAGCGCACCCCTGCGCGGGCGGACCGGAAGTACACCGGAAGGCCGCGCTACCTCGTTCGCTCACCGGCTCCCTCTCTTTGAGGAGCAATGGGGAGGGTGAGTTGCCCTTGACTGTCAGAAGCATGTTTGCTCATGGACAGGTCGGCGTCCTTTCATGAATTAATACTTTAATTTCTTTTTGCCTGCCGCTCTGGCCGCAGAATCAATGGTTACAGCTGTATTTCTGGCAGGCCCTTCGGCGGCGTGTGGCTGTTGGGGGCGTTTTTCCTCACAGCTCCTCTTCCTCAGAGTGGGAGCGATTGAAAAGCGTGTTGAGAAACTTGGGTGAAGTATCACCCAGGCTGTACTGCACAGAGGTACATACAGAGGAACCTTTGTGCCTCCTGAAGAAGTGCTGGTAAATAAAGGCGAGTCAAAATAATTTCCATTTGATTGGGGTTTTCTAATAGCACTGATGCTCATGCTGTGCTAGGAGGAAACTCTGCATTTAGGGTTTTTTTCCCAGCAAATATGTGATTATAGAAGTTAAATTGTACAAGATACCAAATAACAAGCCTCAAAACAGTAAACGGCTGGAGGTCAGTTCAGGTTTTCTGCTTTATTTTGAAGTGCTTTGAACGAAGTCATTTTCTCAAGAAAGAGGCAGCTTAGTGACTACAGCTTGTGTGGTATACTGAGGGATCAACAAAAGAAAAAATACGAACAATAGATCTCTGCCTTTATTAATTTGAACTCCTATCACACCTTTCTCTAATACAAAGGCTTAAACTCTTCAACGAAGGAGAAAAGTGGCTTCTAAATGCCTGGTGAATTAAGACGCAGCGCTACAGGATGCTGCTGCCCTATGGATTATATGCAAATTATATTCAAGACCTAAATTGGAAGAATGCCGACTGCAAAGTCCAACATTCACAATACAGTTAAATTCCAGATTAACGCTTGTTCTTGTGTGCACTGACAGAGCCTTTAATGACATGACCACATGCTCATTTCCCCCACCAGCACGTTATGCCATTCGTCATTCAAAGCACAGGATTAACGGTGAATGGACAGCCATTTCCTATTTACATTTATCATCGTTGTTCCATATGTATCCTGTGCACTGACTGCTTCATAATATTTAATCCTTGCAGTAAAATCAGGAGTTATCTATAGATAATAGGCATTCTGGAAACCTATCAATGTTACAAAAAACCAGAGCAACCAAAAATGAATGCACTTTACAAAAGACCTGATTTACAATATCTCCATCTTATTCAGGAGAAGAATTAAAGAATAGAGATGCTATCAAGTGACAGTTATATTTACATATGTGTTTTTTGAGAGTGGCAGTCCCATTGCCCAGGATAATCAAATTGCCCCAAATACAGAATTATCCATTCTCTCCTTGCAGTCTCTTTCTTCACTCCCTGACATCAGACTTTTCAACGTTAAGTGGCTATGATTGAAGTCTACCTAAAATATCCAGCTGAAAATACAGAGCCAAGACCACAACTAATCAAAACCATTTTTAACCAATGGAAAAAGACATAAATTAGGGGGAAAATCCAAGAAGATAATGCTTCTTAAAGCAGTTGAAAATGTATCTGGCATATGAAACATTAGATTATTTTATCTTAGTAGTAGTTGTGAAGAGAAGAAATAAATACCCTGTCAATGAAAAAGGTAACCTATTTAGTATTCTTTCCCCAACAGCAGCTACAAAAGACACTGCAGGAAGAGTTTGGCCTCTTTCTGTCGTGTCTGCCCCTTGCACTCCGCCAGCATCCACTACTGTTAAGTTAGGGACAAAAATGTTTAAGCACAGATCTTAAAATCTTGATAGTCCGTGTTCAGCAGCCATATGATTACATGGAGCAGAACAGTTTTCAGTAATATGTATTTTTTATTATTGTGGAAAGAACAACTAGGTCTTGGGCCATCCATATTTGTCATACTCATGCTTGCAAAAAGTTGTGTTTTCTCCTCTCTGTTCCAGCATTTGCTTTAAATATCCCCCAAAAAGGACCATTTAAAACTGATTTTCAAGAAATCAGCCAGAGTGAACCCAATGACACAGTGCTATTTTCCAAATCTTACAGCCTTCCATACCCACATCTGCGTTGTAGATACACCTAATTTTTACAGAATAAGAATTAATCTTATGTTAATCAACAGATATTAAAATGGGGGGGGGTTATACAGAAATTTAATACCGTGGTTCATGCCTATATAGACTTGAGATAATATAATTGTTAGCAAACCTCTCTTTCTTGCTGTAAGTAGAGGCAACAAAATTATTGTGAAACATCCAATATCTGCCAGTCTATGGCTGTAGATGGGCTGAATGTGTTTGCTGCAGAGCAGTGTCGATAACACATTAGCAGATAATAGCCATCTCTTTGTGCACAGAGCAAGGTGTTGCCTTCCATCCTCATTCACAATTCTTCTTGTTCTTTCCAAAACCTGCCAAATAAATACTGCTTGTAGGAAATTAGTGATATTACCTGAACCATTTTTCATAATTAATAGTCAGGTCCTACAAAGATTAGAAATTAATGTAGTCAGCCCCATGCAGGATTTGACCCTAAGTCTTATTGGCAACCTCCAGTGTTTTTATTCTACTTTCGACACTCCAGGTTTATCTGTGGATGGATCTCCTCCTTCTAAGTCTGCAAATTCTTGCTCTATAACTGGCTTCAATATTTTTTCGATTTGTGTAAGTCTTTTTTTCAGTTTCTGTTGTGCAGCGTCGTACTCAGCCAACAACCTGGCAAACTTCGTTTGCAATCTGTCCATTGCCCCTTCCATGAAGGTGACCTTCTCTTCCAGATCTTTAGGATCACTTCCTAAATTTGCAACTTCAATGTCCAGCAACCCATCTTTCATTAGAATTTGCTTGCCTTTTTCTTCCAGCATAGCCTTTGCATCCGGATACTCTGTCAAAGCCTCCATGAGATCATCCTTAGACAGACAGAACAGGTCCGAGTATCCGATACTTCTGATATTGGCTGTTCTGCGATTGCCAGCTTTGCTGCCTTTGATATTAAGAATGCTGATCTCTCCAAAATAGCTGCCATCACTCAAGACCACAAATTGGGTAATCCCATCGTCAGCCACTACTGCCAGCTTCCCTTCTTTGATAATGTACATCTCTCGTCCAATGTCTCCCTTTCTGCAGATATAATCTCCAGGACTGTACACTTGCGGCTGGAGTTTCAAAACCAGTTCTACCAACAGGCCAGCTTCGCAGTCTGCAAAGATACGGACCTTTTTTAGTGTTTCCAGGTGAACGTTGATTGCAATCTCTGCTCGTAGTTTATCTGGCAGATACTTCAAGACTTCCCTTTCATCCACAGCCTTTTTGTTCGTCCATAGGTAGTCAAACCACTTTATAACTCTTTTCTCCATGTCTTTACTCACATTCCGAAAGTGCATATACTGCTTGATAGCGTCGATCCTTGCTTGAAACTCGGCCCTGGCAGCATTCATGTTGGAGATCATCGAGCCCACATTACCAACGATGGTAGCGAAAATCAATACTCCAACCAAGAAGTCAACCACCACGAAGAAATACTCGGAATCTCTTACAGGAGGGGGTGTCTCACCGATAGTAGTCAGGGTCAGCGTTGACCAGTAGAGGCTGTAGACATACTTTCTAGTCAGACGGGCAAATTCAGGATCAGAGGTGTTGGGGTAGACCCACGTGTCAGCCCCAAATCCAATGGCTTTCGAGATGGAGTAGTATACACAGGCGTTCCAGTGAATGATGATCACGATGTACATGACAAGGTTAGAGATCCTGAAGATGTTTGGGTAGTTTGTCCTTGTTTCTGTTCGCTGGAAGAATTCAAACATCCGAGCTACTCTGAGTAGTCTGTTTATTCTTAATTCTGGGTAATTCAGTCCTAACTTTAAGTATAAGAGATCTGTTGGTATGATTGACAGGAAATCTAATTTAAATTGAAGAGATGTCTTATATTTCTCTCTAAGCTTCTGTTCTTCTTTCACCAGAAGACCTTGCTCCAGGTAACCTAAAATTAAATTGTAAATAATAAAACAAAATGTTATGTCTTTAACTGTGCTGTGTTTAATGTCAATCCAAATCTACTTTGAAAAATATTTTGGGTGCAAGTTGCAGATGGCACATAACTTCTCTTACTTTTTCATAAGCAATTTGTTAATTCCCAATAATCAACTTTGTGCTATATGGTTCAGCTTCAGCTAAACTATACAGCTTTGAAAATGAAACATTTCTAGCTCTGACTCTTTCCTTCCACTTTTTCCACATCTGAAAAAAAAAACAACAAACCCCAAATGTCCCCAAAACTCCACAGGCTACAGGAAGGGTGGTCAATGTGAGGGAAAGAATTTGAACATGGGAATTTCAGTTCCATATTGAGTGCATCTGCTCAAGAGCTCTGGATGTAGGGTAAGACTTTAAAAGAAACAGATGCAGCTGAAGTTAATCGTGTGTCTTTCTTTTGCAATGGTCTTGAAAATAAAGCAAATACCTGAATCTCCTTAAATACAAAATCCAGATTTAGGTGCTAAGTTTTCAGAACCCCTGAGCCTCACTTGGCAGCATTGCACGTTTACTTTGTCCTGTTGAGTCAGCTGTGGGCAGAATGGCTTGTATCTAGCTTACCTCATGCCTAGCTTATCTCAGCCTCTATGTATTCTTTGAGTAATACATCAAAGTTTCTCCTATTTTCACAGGTCACAGACTATAGTCATTCAGGGATCTATCTTGATGTCTTTTTCAGTGTTGTACCTCATCAAGGATACTCAGGTAGTAAGAGTGATATTCATAGAATCATCTTGGTTGGAAGAGACCCTTGGGATCATCGAGTCCAACCATCAGCCCTACTCTACAAGTTCTCCCCTACACCATAACCCTCAACACCACATCTAATCTACTCCTAAACACATTCAGGGATGGTGAATCCACCACTTCCCTGGGCAGATGATTCCAGTGACTGACCACTCTTTCTGTGAAGATTTTTTTCCTAATGTCCTGCCTAACCCTACCCTGCTGCAGCTTGCAGCCATTCCCTCTTGTTCTACTGCTAATGCCCATAATTCAGAATATTTCAAACCACCTGACAAATAGATGAAGACCAAGAAATAACCCATTGAGCATACTTACCTGTTCTTGTCCGTACAAACATATCAGCAATATAGATGGCATCAGAAATGTAATCAATAATAAACCATATCGCTAAGTAGTCGTGCTGAAGCTCATCAAAACAGGCTCTGAATAGGAAAAGACAAAAGTAAATTATCATGAAATGAAGATTAAATACTTGCATGAAAGCAGTGATGAATAATACAATTTTTGAAGTCTATTTGGGTATAATACAATTTGCCAGAAGTTTTATATAGTCATTAAAGGAGTATATCACCTGGCAATAATCATGGTCCAGTTGTACATGACAGGCATTGTGATGCAGAACAACCAGTTGTAATACATATTTCCTGCTGGGTCAATAACGAAAATATCTTTCTTCTTCCTAAGTGATAGGCAGGAAAAAGAAAAAATAAGATTTAATGAGAGTCTTGAAATACACGTAACAGTTTTTGAGGAGTGAAGCATTCCAGAAACTGTTACTGTAAAATAGATGGCCTTTATTAAAGTTAAGCTTTTTTGCTTGAATGCATGGAGAACAAGAAGCTGCTTATTAGGTGTGACTCGGGACGTAGGCTTTAGAAATCAAACTTTGCTGAGAAAAATCGGCTTGGCAGTCCCGCTTCAATTTAGAGTGACACATGTAATTTCCACCTTTGTAAATGAACTTGTTTCCTTCCCAGTTAACTGTCTTGTCTGATAGCTGATTTGATCATCTTTCGATAAATAACATCATTATGTGACTCCTAATGCTTAAATAAGTGAGGCCAATCATGCCTTTCTCACTGGGAAAAGTCTGGCTTTAAGAAAGACGAAACATTGCCCTAGTTTATCTAAAGAAAGAAACCAGAGAACACGAAATGATTCAACACAAGTGCCTACTGCACTATTTTAAGTTTCTCTTCCTTGGCCAGAAAATTATCAATGTAGCAACATAAAGGGTAAAGCAGGAACTTTTAGATCATAGAAAAGTTGACTTGCTTTTAGATACTCTTACGTGCAGAAGAGGTTGCTTTACACTGGCCCCTCTTTTCCTGCAGGGTGTTATCCCCAAAATAGTGGATAACCAGAATCCAAAGGAGATTTTTCTTGATTATTTTTCTCATATCAATTTCCTGCATGCATAGTTATGTTGTCCACTCATGAAGTTAAACCAGAACAACTCCACTCTAGGTAGACCAGCAGCAGTCTGTAAACTCATTCACTACAGTATAAGCATCTTGGTTACAAGATGTCCATGAGTGGATTTGGTTTTACATCAAAAGCAATTTTATTAAACTAATGTATCGGGACCTGAATGAAAAATACTTACTCCTCTTTATTTTCTTTCTTCTTGGGCTTATCTTTGTTTTTGTTTTTCTCCTTTTTTTCCTTGTTCTTCTGTGTTTCTCCATCCTTTTTTTTTTCTGACTTGCTAAGAAATAGATTTACATTTTCAGTTGTTGCAGACTAAGTTAAAACATATTTGGAAAGAAACTAAATGTCTTAGAAAATAGTATTATTACTCTTTCTCTTACCTCTTCTTTTCTTTTTTCTTTTTTTTCTCCTCTCTAAGGAAAGGAAAAATATAATAGGCTTATGGGATGCAGATAGCCATTCTTTCCACATTTATTAGACTATAGTGAATTCAGGAAGGATGACATTATACTTAGGCCTTTGGCCTTAAAAAATCATTTTGCTTATTGTAGTCACATAGAACTACTTTTATTTTGAATTAATAGATATAATAGCAGTAACTTCGGTATGGAGAACGATCATCAGAATTGATGTGCATGAAGGTCAAAAGTGCATGCAGTCTCTTCTGCAGTTAGTTGAATGACGTAAATATTTATAAAGAAATGATTACATATTTATCATTTTTTTCATTGCTGCTTAAACAACCAATATTGCAGTACTCTCATTTTATGAAGTGACAAAGATAGATACTTACTCGTCTTTATTACTATTGTTGTTAAAATTGAAGCGTGCAAACGCACCAGGTAGATACCGTTGCCTAGGGAACAGCAAGACAACAGGGTTATGTGATATCTGCTGAGATACAAAGCAGTGTTTAACCTGAATTGTCACAGACTGTTTCTCACCATTTTATTCATGGGAAAAGTAATCTAAGGACACTGAAAGAGCACAGATTTTAATCACAAATATTTACAATAAGCAATATCTCACAATCTTAAAAACTGAATTTATTAATAGAGGGTGAAGCAAATTAGATGATAGCAAGTATCTGTCCTTAGTTAGTCCTATGTAAATTACTAAAGGGAAAAGAAAAACCAACTCAGACACAAAACAGCAAATGTAACATACCTGTTTTCCCCTTTGGCTATGGGTCCAGGGTCCTCACTGGTGTCTTGTATTACCACACTGGGAACGATTGTGTGGGAATGATGGGTCTCAATCACTCCTACCTTCATGGTCAAGTTTGTCTTACCTTGGGTAACTGAGAAAGACTGATTTAAAAAAGAATCAAGTAATTTCACAGCCAGCAGAAGTAACAACCAATTATCTTTTTTTTTTTCCTAGAGATGAATCTTTAATATCATTGCTTCCCCCCAAAACAAGAACCGTATTTCCAGTTTTCTCTCTCCCATGACTTTCCCACCAGACAAAAAAAGGCACTAAGAGCTTCAATGTGCTGAGTGACCAGGCAACTGCTGCTAAAGACAACGTTCAACACAGCTTTTAGAGGAAACATTAATTTAGATCTTTCTCCTGAGCATAATCACGTACTTAGAAAATATTAGAGCTTATATCTAGAGCTTCATACTTTATTGTATCAGGATGAATAAAAAGATTCATGCAGAGGTGACATCCTGAAAACCAGACTATGAAGCCTCCGTCAGTTGGATGTCCAAAGGAATTTCAGTATGTCTGACACTTGAGAGTTATATATACCTGTTGAGAGCAAAGAGTAGGTTCTGTAACTAGGAACTTAAAGACTGATGGAGTAGAGTCTCCTTACTCACATAGCAAGTTGGACATAAATACCTAAATAATGGAATAGTGGCTGTTCATGTCTGTTTTGTTCACCTCAATATTTAAAAAAACCCAAGGAAGACGTTGGGGAGTACCTTAGTGTACATAACTACTTCTCCCCCTTTTTGCCACTATTCTTACAATTTTGTTTATTTTGATCTATCTCATCATCAATGAGGCTGCCAACTCTTTGGGCATGAATTGTGTGATCACAAGAGTGATCTGCTCTTGGCAGGGCCTATGAGATGCTGTCCACTGCAGTAACAGTAACCCTGCACGTGGGAAATCAGAGTACAGAGATGTCTGTAAGCCACAAACTGACAAACGAGCGGCTGACCAGCACCACTGATCAATGAACTCAAATGCCACAGAATGAGCAATCTTGAAGAAAGCATTTCCATTCTGGAGTCAAGCACACTGCGAAAGAGAAGCAGGATTATACAGCTGCCACATGACTGCCAGACATGACTGACTTTCCTTCCTAGGAAAGTCAGGAAACATTGCTGGTCAGGAAATAGGAGAGGAAACCCAGATTTCCAGGAGCCATCAAATGTGATTGACACACAGTGCAAAAGAAAAAAGAAATACAGCAAAATACAACATTCTACAAAGCAGAAAGATAAAGACTGAAGATGTAGGTGTGTGCTTCAATGAATAGTCCTGGCTGTAGTCCAGCATTGCTGGCCAGTCTTTAAATGCTAAAGAGTGAGCATTGAGACATGTCAGTTATTTAGTTTAAATAAGTAAGTTTTAATTGGAATCAGTTACTTAGGTTTTTAATGTGGTGTGACTCATGCTGTTTGCCCACCTTTACTTAGCATTCATAGCTCATTTGCTGAAACCTTTATGCTGCAACAGAGTTAATTTTCATAGTAATTTTCCTAGCAGCTGATACAGTGCAGTGTTTAGTCTTTTAGTATAAGAAAAACCTTGATAACACACTGATGTTTTGATAGTGTTTTCCTGGGACTTTTCAGTTCCCCACACTCTGCCAGTGAGTGCAGGCACACAAGAAGCCTAAACCAGAAGATAAGGAGGCTACAACCCTCAGCAGAGACTGCAAACCAACAAGATAAGAGCAGTCAACGGTCTGCCTGCCTGGACACTGAAAAGAATCCATCAAGGTTTCAGAAGAACCCCAGACCAAAACCCACCATTGGACTAAAAGACACATGAACAGAACCTGAGGGGTGGGGGTAGAGAACGCAAGGGTATAATTGCCCAGGGTTTTCTATTTTCATAAAAAATCCAGAGGCTCTGCTGCAGGAACCTAGGGTCGAGCCTTGAAGAAGGAGGGAGTATATTCAAGAGTAAATGTGTGTGAGGAAAGGGTACCTGTCAGCTCCCAGGAGTCACCCACTGTGAAGGGACCCTGGTTCCAGCAGCAAAAGACTCTGGTGGTCTGTGTGCGACTCCTTGGTGGGATGTGAATGCTCAGGCAGAAGCTTTAACATAAGGATCGGCTCTAAGGAGCCACATTAAAGATTCTAAGTTTCCAAGATGTACCAAAAGTGAGGTTAGATTCCTCAGGAGCCTAAAAGCTCTCACAGGGTTTCCACAGACTTACTCCAAGGAGAAATAGTGAAGTGTGGAGATTGAAAGTACACCAGGTTGAACTAAGCAGCTTTATGTCTGCTTACAGGCACTGTGAAAGCTCTGCTAATGCTGGCATACAAAATTCCATCCTGATTTAACCTATATCCTCTGCAGAGCCACACTGGAGTCCACAGAGCTCACTAATAACGGTGCAAAATAAAGCTGTGTCCAGCCACTTCCAGTCACTCAGCATCGAATGCAAATGTCTTCATCTCAAGGGAAGTCATTCCTCCCACAGAGTGGGCTCTAAATCGGTCACTTCACATTAGGACTCCTCATACCAGCATTTCTACACAGGAACCAATTTTTCCTGTTTATCTTTGGTCTTTGAGTCTCTTTAGCTTCAAGAGCAAAAAACCATCTTCAGCTTCACGCTATCCGGCCAGCACTGATTTGCAGAAGTGCTTGGGGTTAAAGACCATGAGAAGAATCGTAAAATATGGCCTGTAGAAAAATCCACAGCCATCTAGAGTACTCAGCCTGGAGTATGAGCAAAAATCTGTATCCTGTTCATTTCCCTGTCCTTCAGGTAAAGGATTTGCTATGCATTTTTGCAAATGGCTCCTTCAGTATCTCTTGTGGAGCGCTTTGTGTCCTGCTGAAGGAGCTGCAGCCGTCGCACGTAGGACTCGCTGGGAAAGAGGAGCTGCCACTGGGGCCAGGACTGAAGATTTCATCTTACTGAGGCACTGGAAGCATTAAGTGGGCATTAAGCATGCCTCAAAATCATCTGCACCTGGAAGTGGGAAGTATTTACTACCCTGTAGTCTCAGAATACTGAATCTGAACCTCAGGCTCAGGTGGCAGCTGCTCCAGGTTGTTTCCCTTCTCATTCAGCCAGGGGACATGGACAAGAATATCTTTGAATCCCATTATTCTCTAAGCAAATTTTGAAAGCCTTGAGTCTAAGACACAGAAATGCTAATGCAGAGTGTGCCCAGTGCAAGCTGAACAGACACAGTAATTGCTCCTGGTTTGGGGACTGTGGTTGGTCCCCAAACATTGGTGTGACAAAACCCCGATGCTGGGAACAGTAGTGAATGTCCTGTTAAACACAGTGGGTCCAGGACTCACTTTAATGCATTTTTAAATTGTTTTCTAGAGGTTTTGAAAACGGTATTTCAGATGTTTTTCACTAAATTGTATCAGTCCCACCTTTCTTATTCTGTAGTCACACGTGCTTTTCTAAAACTGATACGTTGTCACAAATTGTTGCAGTACTTTGATTTTAAAAATCCAGTGCTCATTTTCACATTATCATTTTTAGGTACTAAGTTTGAAAGGTAGTACAGACAAATGCTTGCTTTACAGATATTTTAGATACTTACCGTACTGTCTTCACTGTATCATCATGAATAGCTTGCTTTTACTACCTTTCATTAAATTTTATGATTACGATAAGGAACAGAGTTTTCAAACATTATGACCTAAAACCTAATTATATTAACTGCTATACATCAAAATTATTAGGGCAACAAGAAAACACAGGCAGTATTATCTTTTTACAGGATTGTGGTGAACGGAACATCAGCTTCCATCACTTCTGCTCTTTTGTATTACCTATTTTTCACTTTCCAGGGAGAAAATGCGTTGAATAAGGATATCCCAGAACAGCATTTGGCATCGTATAAAGATCTACTTTGTTTCCTTACAAAAAATCCTGATGAACATTAACATCTGCAGTCTGTTACCCAAAAATCTGTTTTCTAACATGCAGAGAGCCCCTAGCAGTTCTGCACTAAGCAGTTTCATCTGTGCGTGCTTACCTTGGCAATATAATCTGCAGCTTCCAATAGCAATTTCAGTCCTTTAAATCAGCCACGTTTCCTTACTGCATAAGCAGAGCCACCACGGAAAGGTAAATGTAATCAACATTTCATACATAAATCCCTTATTGATCAATTTCTTGTCCAGCCAGTCCCATGAGCAGTTCTCTGAATCATTCCCAAGGAAGGGCATGGATATTAGAGGAGGATTTCCTTGACCTAATGATGGATTTGGAGATTTAGCGAGAGGTGAAAGTGCTCGTGGCAGTCACTATTATCCTCCTCACCTGAGGAGAAGCTTACTAGCCCCAGCAACCTGCACAAGAAGTGACAAATATTAGAGCTCACTCTGTCTTAAAAAAAAATATTATTGTAAATGACTATATATTCAGTTGTGTCTGCTGGCCCTAATTTCCTAATTTTGCTGCTTTTTAAATGGAAATTTCCTGTTTATTTTAGTGTGTTTATCATATTGCTAAATAATAGGAAATACCATCTTACATTAAAGAAAGCTCTTAACTAGCCTACCATAACTTTTACATTCCTATTTTGATGCTTAAAAAAAAATCCCATGAATTGTGAATATATGTCTAATGGAAAATGGTGTCACATTGAAGCTTTAAGACAATTAATCTTCAAGTTTGGCGTGGATTATGATCTTGCAAAATGTTCTCCTTCATTAGCAGTGTTCATGTGTAGTGGCCACACAATCAAGAAAGCCCTATGAGCATCCTACTGTACTTTGAAAATGAAGATATTGAGGTAGTTATATACCTCAGCTTTGTCGTTTCACTCGTGGCTTCCACAAGAATGAGGAGAATTAGGTTCTCAGGAGCTTCAGCAAAAAGAGTGAATGTTCAAATTTGAGATGGTATCTTTGCCACAACTGAGACATAGCCAAAGTTACTGAATTACTTTTTAACTTTGCTTCACAAGCAGAATCCAGGAAATCAATCCAGACCCTGGGACATCTGTTTCCTTAATCAAGAGCAGGAGGAAGCAATGCCACTCTCTCTCATACGATCTAACTGCAGTCTTGCAGCCCAGGTGACTGAGTGCTCACTCGTAAGTGGATTGACACCTTGTAGATTTAATCACAAACCCAAAATGATGTTCAGTATCACAGGTCAGCCTCCTGACCAGAGAAACAAATTAGGCACATCTGCTGCTATGACTTTCCAACCCTGAAAACAAGTCAGTCCATTTTCTAGGAAAGAGAATATGCATTTGAAATTTAATGAATAAAAAATATTTTAAATAAAACAGCAATGGACAACAAGGAAATTCTTAACATTATGCCCCACGGAAGCCAGATACACAAATCTGCAAGGTATCCAAGTAAGGATACCAAGTAAGGTATCCAACACACCAAATGGAGGAAGAAGTCAATAATCTTCTACATTCTGGCATATGTTTCACTTGTTTTTGAAGGGCTGAAATGCAACTTCTATCCTAAAATCACAGATAGGAAAGGAATCTCAGAAGGTCACTGCGTGCAGCTAGTATTGAATCAGGGCCAGTTTTACCTCTCTCATTCTCATGGAGTTTTTGCCTGGTTTGCAGTCTGCCAGATCTCAATGTTCAATGCAGTGATTTTGTGAATATGTGGTGGCACTGAGCATCTGGAACATATGTTTTCTTGTGTGCCACAAGCTCAATAAACTAATTGTAAACTCCTGCATTTGGTGCAGAGCTTTGTCCCAAAGTTTTAGATGACCAACCAAGCCAGGCAAGTCTGTGTTGTATCTCTCAAGCCAGTAAGAACTACAAAGGAGATACACGTTTTTACTCTGGTGGAGAACAGTTGATTTTATTCTAAAATAAGCAGCCCTGTAAAGAAACTCTAACTTATTTTTTCTCATCTGTTTTGCTGTGAAGTTTTTCAAAGTTCTCAAACAGAGGAAGATGAGTCATACTGAGCCAGACCAGTTCTTTGTCTGACAGTGACCAGGACCTCACTTACCTGCAAAGAGGTTTGCAGGACGCGTTTTGGGTGAGCTCAATAACAGTGGTCTCAATTCTGGCCTCTTTTAAAAACCAATTACACAGTTGTCATTTACTTCAACGACAATTCCATTAGTTTAGCATCAATATTTTTTCACTGATGTTTTTTCAGTCATTCCACAATCCAGTGAAGTAACCTTGACTGATGGGAGAGTGCCCGCGCTAATGGATTATTGTTTTAGTAGGCCAACTTTAATCTATTTTTGTGTCTTGCTTTGTCATCATCTGTAATCCTTCTCAATCCTATTAAAGCTACCTCTAGTTTCAGACACCCATAACCAAAACACTAGCTGCATTAGAGTTATGTATTTATTTCTAAATAGGCAGGTTTTAATGGCAACGCGTTGCCTTTCAGGTTACTGTGTTGGAGCTGTGTCCACAGATGGGTGGTTGGACTGGGACCACAGTTTCAGCAGGGTTATTTTCTGCAAATCCCATTCTGTCTTTTCTAGCACTGATGCGATTTCAGCAATGAATGTCATGTTGGAAGTGCTGGAGCTGAGAAGGCTCCAGGGCTTCCGGCTTATTCAATACTCTTTTGTGTAGACTGGTGTTACAGGGAATTCAGTGTCATGAAGCACAACTGGCCCCAGTAAGGTTTAGTAACTGGAAAACCATCGGTGCGAACAGTATTTCCACCAGTAGGTGGTACTGTATTTTTACTCTAGTGTTAAATGGGTGCTTGATGAAGAGAGTAGAAGCAAGTTAAGATGTGTGTTGGTGTGTTAGATTCCAATATGCAGATGAGGCTGGAATCGGAAAGCACTGGTCAGACTGCAAGCCTTCTGTGGACATGAGCACTATCAGGCATTACCAGCATCTCCTAGGTCCAGCCCCTGGTTTGTGCACAACTACTCTGAGCAGGGATTAGCACTTCTGAAATGTCTGTGGGCACCAGCGCTGTGTCTGGCCATGCCCAGCAGTTACTTGTGTGGCCTGAGCTGAACCTGCAATGAGGCTATCCTTGTGCCACCCAGGTTGTGGTGGCTTAAGATGTTTTTTCTCCTCCCAACCTGGAACCTGCAAGGAACAGAAGGACTTGTCCACCATAAAACTCTCTGGAAAAAAAAGCTAGAACTTCATTCAATAATACCATTGGGATAAAGAATAAGTGTGGTGACCCTGCAGGAGCCTCAGGAGCTCAGAGCAGTCAGTTCGGATTTCTGTTCAGCAGAATTTTATTTTAAGCTGAAACAGCATAGGAGATCTGGGTTGGTTGCACAGAATAATGATGCTAGAATGCTTTATACATCCAAAGGTGATTAGTTCTACTTAAAAGCAAATCATCCATATATGATATTGTCACTGACAAGACTGGTAGAAAACGCACTGTAGTTACAATAGGTTTGATGTATCTACCCTGTTATCTTTCGTTCACTGTAGTAAAGCAGGAGGTAAGGTGGCGCTATTGGGCATTTTTAAGGGCACATGTATAAAATTTATCTCTTCACAGCAAGTACAGCCACTAATCATATTGAACTGAAATCTAGAGGCACCTTTTGTTGTTTGTTGTTGTTGAAGTTAATTCCTTCACATGTTCCTCCTGCAGGTCTACCCTAAGCCACCAGCATTTGGGGCAGGTGGAGTTCCCACAGTCAGAGCTCCACTCTCCAATCTAGCTCAGTAATTTTTGTGTGGCTGTGTGCTAGGACAGGTAATAAACCTGTCTGTAGCTGCTGTACTGAACAGAGCTCATGCTTGGACCCTGTTGGGTAGCAGCGACCGCAGGCAGAGGAGAGTAATGCAGGACGGGGAAGCTGAGCAATGATTACAGGACTTCAAAATGTCTTTCCTAAATAATAATTTAAAAAAAATTGCTTCATATCTGCACCTNCTAGGCAGCTTTCCTAAATAATAATTAAAAAAAAAATTGCTTCATATCTGCACCTGGACTAGCTGTGCAGTGAACACTTTTCTCACTGTGGTGAAACCTGTTGTCATAATCTTCAGTACATAGGATAATGTCATTAAATACTGCATATAAGAACATATAAGGAACTTGATGTATGTGTATGAGAAAGAAAATCCTCAGCAAAATGAAAGAGTTTATGACAAAGCCAATAAGACACACAAACTTTCAGTCAGTCATTCATGTCTGACACAGAGGTATGATGAGTTAAGGCACAGAAGTGTGGTTTCCAAAGACTATTTTATTTATAAATGTAAAAGAATAGAGATGGCTAGATATTCAGTGCTTCTATTTTTATTGAAAACCAACCATTAAAGTCAGTGCTTGCTTAATGGTCGGTTCCAGCAAATTTTTCATTCATTGCATAAGTATCACAATTTTAATACAACTTCTCTCTTGCATTTTCCACACATTTAATGGGAAAAAAAATAGTACAGAAACCCAGAAAGGTATGGCAGGGTTTTGTTACATCCTTATTTCTCTTTTGGAGAAATGGGAACCGCCATTTTTTGTTAGTGCATGTATATTGCTACTTCATACACAAAACGGCTGCTGTGTGCTTAGCCACAGCTGGCATAGCTCTGCTGAAATAAGTGGAGCTGCACAGATTTGCATTACCTGCTGATCCAGGCATTGCTCTAAATCAGTCATAGGTGCTGTTTTGAATGGCAAACTTACCATCTTTTTCCTCTTTACGTCAGGGGGTAAGATTGCATATCAACACTTCATTTTCCTTCCCCGTTGAACCTTTACATGTCATCCAAAATAAAGAAAGATGTATCAATACTGATAAATTACTATTATAGAATGTCTTTCGTCCTGGTATTGTCTCAAAGTTCATTGAAATGAGTTGAGCATGAAAAGTCCTAATCATCAATGAAGTACACACACATGAAGTATACCCGCTCCCTTCTGCACTTCCATTATAGATTGCATGTTCTTTATGTCCGTGCATTGACTTGGATTGTTAGCTACAAGCTTTTTGTAACCTCATCATTTTTCTCAGAAAAAAAAAGAGTTTCATAGTTGTGGGAAAGTAACGGAAGAGCGGTGAGGAGGATTGTAAATAGGCTCAAGTGACTCGCAGCTGAGGTGTAGAAAAACCACATATATCATACTAATCATAGTTCTGTCCTGTGTATTAAACAAGTAGAACATCTATGTTTAGATAACATAGGCCCGTGATAGACTCAGAGGCAGCTGTGGAACATACTTGAGATTCCAGCCTTGCTGTGGGAAAGATCCAACCATTTACAATGGTAAACTATGCCTGTGTGAATCCCTGATAGAGAGGTGAGAACAGCAGGTTCAAAATCTATCTAGCAAGGACCAAGCTCTGCAGTGCCTGCGGTCCCCCTTGTGTGCCTCTACTCAGGTGCTGCCTTGGAGGTCCTCCAGTTTACCAAGTAATGATAATAAATTTATTCTTTGCATTTCATCCATAGTTTTGTGGTTGTTCCCATGTCCTGCCCATCACACAACAGAGTTTTCACAATTTATTGCAGATTTAAAAACACGAAGCATGAGCTCTATCAAGATTTTCAAACAAGAAACAAGTAAGTGTAAGGAATCATTTAGCTTGGAAAAGATCATCGAGTCAAACTGTAAACCTAACACTACCAAGTCCACTACTAAGCCATGTCCCTCAGCACCACATCTACTTGTCTTTTAAATAACTCTAGGGATGAGGACTCAGCCTCTTCCCTGGGCAGCCTCTTCCAATGCTTGACAACCTTTTCAGTGAAGAATTTTTTTCTAATATCCAATATAAACCTCCCATGCTACACCTTGAGGCAGTTTCCTCTTGTCCTATCCCATTACTTGGGAGAAGAGGCTGACTTCCACCTCTCTATAATCTCCTTCCAGGGAGCTGAAGAGAGCGAGAAGGTCTCGAGGCTGAACGACCTTCGTTCCCTCAATCACTCCTCAGAAGACTTGTGCTCCAGAACCTTCACCAGCTTCGTTGCCCTTCTCTGGACATGGTCCAGCCTGTCAATGTCTTTTTGGTAGTGAGGGGTCCAAAACTAGACAAAGCACTCGAGGTGGGACCTCACCAGTGCCAAGTTCAGGAGGACGATCACGTCCCTAATCCTGCTGGCCACACCATTTCTGATACAAGCCAGGATGCGGTTGGCCACCTTAGCTACCTGGGCACACTGCTAACTCACATTCTGCCACCTGATGACATTTAATATCTCAGATTAAATATTTTGTGCATGAATTAAAAAGACTTAGATGTCCATGGTCTGCTAAATATCAGGAGTTGGCCTGTGGGTCTGCAGAAACGTTAACCGCGCTGTTTCTCAGTATTTTGGCTCTGGGCACCGCACCGCAGCGAAGCCTTCACCAGCAGCTCAGCACGAGCTGTGCCAGGGGAAGAGATGGTCCTTGGCACCTTGTCCTCTCCCACATTCTCCACAGGCCCTTACGGGTGTTACCACCTCCCTTCTTCTCTGCACATCTGCCCGCTGAGTGGATTTGCAGGATTGACGCTTCACGTGCTGTGGTGAAATTGCAGGAAGCTGGAAAAATTGCCACATCTTGACAGAAACAGGGGTGTGAGCATGCAGAGTTAGAGACCTGAGGGGGCACAGAACAAACATAGGAGTTGAGAGCAGACTGCAGGTATGTAGCTGTCCCTATACATGGTTTTATCCTACGGGCATGCTTACGTTGTACAAGGAGATGAGTTTCTTCCCAGTTTTTCAGAGTATACTTTAAGATTTTAATTTAACTGTTTTAAGTACTATTTAAAATGCTTGCTCTTTTGTAGTGGTAATCTGCTGTTCAGTACTGTTAAAGCAGCTGTTCAGAAATGTTAAAGCAGCAAAGTCAAACTCTCCTTTTAGCCTGTACTTGGTTCTGAGCCACCTTCTATAGAAGTTCTTGTGATGCAGATGCTGTAAAGATAAAGCAGATAGGTAATTAAATGCTCAAACCCAAACACAATGTTCCGCTTCTCCTAGCATAAAGAAGGCTGTTTATATTACAAAATAAATACAGAAATCGAAAAATGAGACTAAGGCTCTCGGTTTAACCCCAGGACTGCAAAGTCAAGGATGCCTAAGGTAGAGAAAACGAAGGTTTTTTGCTGACACTGTCGTGGTATTTCACCAGAGCTACTAAGCTTTGCAAAAGCAAAGATGATTAATTGGGGTGCTGTGCTGCAAAGCGTGGTTACCACTCCACTCATCTCAAGCCACCGCGTCCCACACCCGTGGAGATGGGTTCCATTCCTAGCTCAGTTTAACTCTTCTCCAGAGAGCACTGTGCAGGGTAAAGGTCCCCAGATCCCCAGACTATCTGAGGCACTTTGCTGGGTAACCCTAGGTTAGCATTTGATACCTTATTAAGCCATACACTTTGTAAATGTATTTCATTTAACAATGTTAAAAACAAGGGCTCAGACTTCTACCTCAAAACTATTGAATTGGGTAATAAAGGTAATTGTTTCTTTCGACACCCTGGAGCCTGTTCAACCACTAGGAGTCGTCTCAAGGTAAGTATCACCAGGTACTGACCTAGTTCTGCAAAGCTGGGATAGTCTAGCTGGGGAGATCCCCCCACCTGCCTGCAGAGCCAATGGTCAAAGCTAGTGCTGGCAGCCCATCACAGACTTCATAGAATCATACAGTAGTTTGGGTTGGAAGGGACCTTTAAAGGCTGTCTGGTCCAACCCCCCCTGCAATGAGCAGGGACATTTTCAACTAGATCAAGTTGCTCAGAGCCCCGTCCAACCTGGCCTTGAATGCTCCCAGGGATGGGGCATCTACCACCTCTCTGGGCAACCTAGGCCAGTGTTTCACCGTCCTCAGAGTAAAAAATTTCTTCCTTATATCTGGTCTAAATCTTCCCTCTTTCAGTTTAAAACCACTACCCTTTGTCCTATTACAACAGGCCCTGCTAAAACATTTGTCTCCATCTTTCTTATAAGCCCCCTTTTAAGTACTGACGGGCTGCAAGAAGCTCTCTGGAGCCTTCTCCAGGCTAAACAACCCCAGCTCTCTCAGCCTGTCTTGCCAGATGTGTTCCATCCCCCTGATCATTTTTGTGGCCTCCTCTGGCCCCACTCCAACAGGTCCCTGACTTTCCTGTGCTGAGTGCTCCAGAGCTGGCTACAGTACTCCAGATGGGGTCTCACCAGAGTGGAGCAGAGGGGCAGAATCACCTCCCTCAACCTGCTGGCCATGCTGCTTTTGATGCAGCCCAGGATGTGGTTGGCTTTCTGGGCTGCGAGTGCATATCATCACATCATGTCCAGCTTTTCATTTACCAGTACCTCCAAGTCTTTCTTGTCAGGGCTATTCTCATCCTTCATCCCCCAGCCTGTACCAATACCAGGGACTGCTCCAACCCATGTGCAGGACCCTACACTTTGCCTTGTTGAACCTCATGAGGTTCACGCAGGCCCACTTCTCGAGCCCGTCCAGGTCCCTCTGGATGGCATCAGGCACGTCAACTGCACTTTACATGGTTGCACATTAAAATTGCTCACTTCTACCAGGCATGAAGGGGGGGAAAGTTAAATATACAGAAACTTCCAGTAGGTGCAAATACTGCCCAGGTACCCCAGGAGAGAGAGAGCTCTTCCCTTCGGGTTTGAGAGTCCAGGTGGGGTCACAGATGTCCCCAGGGGAGAACTAGGACTTCAGAGCGATTTCTACAAATCAAAACCCATCCGGGGTCCTTTCCCGGACTCCTTGGTGCCCGTTCCCCGCGTCCAGGAAAGCCGCCTCCACCTCCAGCCGGGGGGCCGTGGGGCGGGCAGGGCGCGCCCAGGTGCGCTGGGACGNGGCGCTGCGGTAGGCGCGAAGCCGGGAACGCGGGGCTGCGCGGAGGGGTGCGCTTTATAGACGCGGGGCTTGGGGACGCGGGCGACGGGCGGAGAGAGGCGCTTTATGTGCGCGGCGCTCGTCCTGTACCCCCCGCGCGGCCGCTGCTGGGGGGAGCGCCTATCGCGACTGTTCATACGTCAGAGTATGCTCCGCCGTGACGTCACGCAGTTGTTTTCCCGGGAGCGTGGCGTCGGGGAGGCTCCTGCGCTTCTGCCGCCACTGCCTCGTGTCTGAACCCGCTTTTTGGCGTCTTTTGCCCATTTCTGTGGTGGGGCTGAGCCGGGGAACGGTCCCTCCTGGCTTCCCGGCCCATCTGCTTTTGGCCCCAGGAGCCTGGTGTTGGCCAAAGCGGGCTTGGTGTTCCCCAGGTGATGTAGTTCCATGTCCCCACCAGGCGTGGGCTGACCCGCGAGCACAAGAAAGATGGTCAAGTAACCATCTTTCTAACTGAAACTCACTGAAACGGACAGTTTTCCAGGTGACTTAGGACCAGCTGCTGTGGTAGCGGGTTGAAAAGCGAAGCCGGCCATCGCTGACGAAGCAGGATTGCAGAATGCCAGCGAGTTAAACTGGCTGCGAGGAGCGGGTGGTACCGGGCTGGCTGATCCACCCGACTCAGACTGGGAATATTTTAGATATTTGAGAAAATATCTTTGGATTTAGCTGAACTGTAAAAAAATACTTGTAGAAGCTCCACCGGCGCCCGCCTGAACTCACACCGGTTTCCTGTTGCTATCAACCTTGAGTCAGAGCTGGGAGCGTTGGCAAGGAGGGGTTCTGCTGCCAGGTTCATGTTTGTTGACGTTTGGAAGTGGGAGGTGAAACTAGCTTAGCTACAGAAACTGGGTACTGAGCAGGCCAGGTGGCCTCGGGGATTCGTCACCTTCCTCAGTCCTTCCAGGTAATCTTCAGACTGGTCACAGTGGGTAATGGAGTAACAGTAACTGGATCCACCTCCTCCTCCCAGCTCACAGGTCATTCTTTGATCAGTGGGAGTGACGTACCACCAGTGGAACAAGTGATGCCATTTATTATTTAATTTTTTTTCTTTAAATGAGAAAAAGCTCCTTGGCGCAGTAAGCAGAGAACACAGCCATTCAGATCCACTCTCCTCAGCTGGCAGATGTGTTGGGTCCTGCTCTGACTGTCAGAACAGGCGAACAATCCGATGTCTCTTTGTCAAAGTGAGCGAAGGTGGTACTTCACACAGGAGAGGAACGTCCTGTGGCAGTCTCTGAGTGACTTCCCGCAGACAACATGATTAAGTTTTCATTATTCGATGGCGTGAAGTCTGCCAGGGAATGGAAAACTTAACCATTCGGTAGAAAAAGCAGTAGTCGTGTCGTCTGGAAGGGAATAAGCCTGCCAGTCATCTCCAGCTCAGTGAAAGTACACCATTCACAAAAAAAGGGGGAGCAGCCTGTGGTTTTCTTCGCTGTAGAAACCCAACACGCTGATAAGAAGCCGCCTTGACCATGGCCGGTAGCTCAAAGACCGTACTGAGCAAGAGGTTTTGTCTTGATGCTTTCTTGTGATTAAAAGGCAAGAACTGTTGCTGCTTCTCACCTAAATAAAGCCTGCAGGAGCTGAGGGGTGAATGGGACACCTCCTGTGTGTCCGGTTCAGCATCGTTTACACGGCATCGAGAGCGGAGGGGTTTGTTCGCTGGCAGCCGCTCTGCTTTTTCGCTTTGCTCTGATGTTGGGTTAGCTAAGAGAAACGTTTATGCTCCGAGGACTTCTCGGTAATTTTCTGTTGTAATTTCATCTTTAATAAGTCAAAAGTAAAGGGTCAGCAAAATTTTATTCTTCTAAGACTGTGCTAACACTTCAAGATTTTAAAATCCTTTCAGACATACATGCATATCTCCCATTTCTTTTACATTATCTAATTGCAGCTTCCAGTAATGATGAGAGGGCAGGATACTGTCCATCCTACACACTGTGCAAAAGTGAGCTGGAGAGGGACCCTTTGTCAGGAAGTGCAGTGACAGGACAAGGGGTAACGGCTTTAAATTGAAAGAGGGGAGATTTAGATTAGGTACCAGAAAGAAATTCTTTCCTGTGAGGGTGGTGAGACACTGGAACAGGTTGTCCAGAGAAGTTGTGGTTGCCCCATCCCTGGAGGTGTTCAAGACCAGGCTGGATGGGGCTTTGAGTAACCTGGTCTGGTGGGAAGTGTCCCTGCCCATGGCAGGGGGATTGGAACTAGATGATCTTTAAGGTCCCTTCCAACTCTAACCATTCTATGATTTAAGATTTTAACGTTCAGCTGCAGAGTATGGACATAACCATCTTTGGGGGGCCGTTTTTACGAAGTCTGGCTTAGCAATACGGAACAACTCCGGTTGTGTAGAAACTCTCTGGGCAAACAAGGAAATGTGGTGGCACAGACTGAAAATGGGATTCTGACTTCCTGCAGCAAGCTTGGTGTGCAGTGGGGCGTGGGAGAACGGGGCGCAGATACTCGTTCCCGGGCCTGCCTTGTGAAGAGTGGCGTCTCCCAGCATTAGTATCAGCAGTGTCAGTTGCAAATGAAGATATCCTGTCAGATTTCAAACTGGTGGTTTAATACTTTTGATATTTTAAATACCCCTTCCTGAACGGTATTAGGTGAATTATCCAAGGCTGCTTGTTGTGAGTTACGCCGTGAAGTACTTCTGACAGAACATTAGTATTTCCAGAGCTTAGGTATGAACAGGCACAGAGGCACATCCTTTTCTACCAAGTGTTTTGGTAGCCTCCTGAGTGTTTTTTTCAGTTGGGAGGGGGGAAGTAAGTATATTACAGAAGGTGCCACTCGGCAGGATGAGTCATTCATGTGTCACTTGTGTGTCACTTTAATTACAGGGGAAGCACCGAAAGCAAAATTGTCTGTTGCACCCAGTGCTTTATACGGATCACAGTGGACTGAGCTTCTGTACTTCTGCCTCAGCTGCTTCGTATTTTAGNGGCTTGCATAAAGCCATAAAGCCATAACATGGCTTTGCAATAAAACCTGTCTTTCCACAGAGGTTGGCCTCAGAAGCTTTTCCAGACTAGATTCTGGGATCTGCTGCCAGTAACCATGAGACACTGTGAAAGTCAGCCCTGTTGCAGCATTGCTGCCTGACCCCTCTTTCCCCCTGCAAAATAACGACTCCTTTTGTTCTTGGAAATGCCATACCTCTTTTTCCTTTAAAAAATATGTGTAGGCTGATGGCAATGGCCTGTCACTGTAATGATGCTGATAAGACTTGGCTGGTGGAGAGCATGAAGCTTCACTTTGAACAACTTGGTGTAGTGGGAGGTGGCCCTGCGCATGGCAGGGGGGTGGGAACTAGATGATCTGTGAGGTCCCTTCCAACCCCAAATTATTCTGTGATCCTATGATTCAGTCTTAGCCTAGGATGACCCAGCTCTGCAGCTGGATTGCAGGGATAGCCAAGGGGATTGTGCCATGCAGGCTGTGGTCCTCCTCCGGCTCAGGGTTGTTGAGGTTAGATGAAAATTGCTGTGAGGTATAATGAGGGTTCCACCTCAGAATTTTAGGAGTGGTTGAAGTACATCTGCCTCACATTGAACAATTTTAATAAGACATAGAAGTGCCCACATGCAGCAAGGGTTTGCTCCCTATATAGATGTTCTATTTTCTTTCTCTTGTTTTTTTTTTTGTGTGCCATTTCCAAATCTCAGTTACAAATATAAAAGGAGAAACCTGGAGTAACAGCAAGTTTACTCTAGCAGACAAAGTCTGAAATAATGGTTTTGGCTCTCTGTATTTTGGGAGTGTGGTCTCTGCACAGCACAAAAGAAGCCTTTTTATTGGTGAAATTTCAGGTTAGCCTTTACAATTCAGTGTGAGTTTTACACTGAAGGTAATATTTTAGTGCTGTGTTCCTCGGTATTGCCCTGATCGCTTGACTGAGCCAATGTATTCTGAAATAGATATATAAAATAAGGTGTGCACCTGTCAATTACAGGGGTGGGCAATGACCTGGGGTGGCATTGTGCGTGTTATATGGATTTTGTGAATTATTTGTACCGTTGGAAATGACAGGTGCTCTGGGAAGACGGGGAGAGGCGGAAGCAGAGGGAGGATGGGGCTCCTCCAGAGCTGTGCCTGATTCATGAATCATTTGTCCTTCTTTTTCTCCTCACAGGGGCCATGCTCTCTTTCTCTTGCAATGACTCTTGACAAGCCTGGTGCCAGATCATCAACATCTCTGATTCACGCTCTTCTCTCCTCACCTCAATGGACGGGACTCTCAATGAAACGAGCTGGAGCCTTTCCACCTCTGCTGGAAGCAAATACCGCCTCTATGTTGGCTTGGCGTTGGCGATAAGTTCCAGTATCTTTATCGGTTCTAGTTTCATACTGAAGAAGAAAGGACTTTTGAAACTGGCAGACAAAGGAGTCCCCCGGGCTGGTAAGCGGTGGTGCCCACCTCGCTTCTGCTGGGGACGCAAACGCCTCTTAGAACTTGGCAAAGTCAAGGTTCAAGTCACAGATGCCACGTTTAAAACTGTTGCAGTTGAAAACTGTCATACTTTAACAGTGAGCAGGCGCCCAGTCTCAGCCAGGGGTGAAAGTACAGTGTTATTGTGTGTGATTAGAGGGAGTGGGATTTCAGAATTCCTAGGGCTATGGGGGCAGCGGTGGGCATTGAACTTAGAAAGCTGGTGATACTTGCTCCCCAACAGCAGCTAGATACCAAATACAAATCTCCATTCATCTTACCCTTCAAAATGCCTTTCTCTCCCTTTTTTCTGTCTTTTCCCCCCCTTGTTTGAGATGGAAAGGCTTAAGATGGTAACTAGGTTTAGAGTTTGGTTTTTTGTGTTTTTTTTTAAAAAAGGAAATGCAATGAGCCATAGAAAGGATACTTATTACAAAAAGTTTCTAGAGTTATGGTTGTTCTTTAATAAAGGCAATAGATGAAGAGCCAGAAAAAGACCAATTGGACTAATTTTATCATTCATTTTGCATGGATTTAAATACAAAGAATTAGCAACTTTGCTTTTTTTTGTTGTGTTTATTGTAATATACTCTCTCAGATAATTCAGTTAATTGAAACCAAAGTGTTAGTACACTTTCAATATGCCTATATTTTATGTTAAAAAAAATAATGCATGCAGTGGCATTTTTCTTTCTAATTTCTTTCAATTTACAGTATAAGCAGAGTCAAAACTGCAGCTGACACTGTATGAATGCATTGGATCTGACCTGGGGAAGCACTTTGAAGCATTTCTTAAGCTCGCCAACAATCTTCATGAACATTTAACTTTTGCTTGGAACTTTCCCTTCAGTCAAATACCATTTTTCAGAAGTCCAAGCCACAAAGCAGTAGAGTAATTAATAAAAATGTCAGTCAAAATCAAACATAATATCCTTCATGTCGCATCCAGATAACATGCTCTTTCAGTACTTTATATGACGAGAGGCAAATATGAAGCTGGTGTTTAGTTTTTGGTAATAAAGTGCTCTCTTTCTTCTAAGATGAGATTATTTTTCCCACTTTCAGGACAGGGTGGATATTCTTATTTGAAGGAATGGCTGTGGTGGGCTGGATTGCTTTCAAGTAAGTCACCTCTTTCCTCTCAACCTATATCTTAATGCTGCATAAAGAGGATTGTTTTAAATAGATTTATTCCCCGATTTTTTGCTCCTCTCACTTAAAAGAAATGACTTTGCAGTCACCTTTAGAGCAGAAGCCTTTCCAGTATTCCGTCTCTCAAATTCTGTGTTTGCTCTTTGCAGAATAACAGCCTTTTCTTTAATACCCAGTCCAAAGTGATGGGACTGAATCTGCCCAGCTCCTGGGAGTACGTAGGGGGAAAGTATTTAACTTTCTTCAGCCTTTATTACATCTGGAGGAGATTCAAGATAATTTTGAAAGGAAAATTTGCCTATATAGTATAGAGAAAAAAAAATATTTTGGTTTATCTTTCCTACCATGCAAAATATTTGTATCAGTGTTCCTTTTCTCTCTCCCTGCCACCTCTACTTGATGTGATTGTTCTATCCTCTGCAGTGGGGTTAGGAGAAGCTGCGAACTTTGCTGCCTACGCTTTTGCACCTGCAACCTTAGTCACCCCCTTGGGTGCACTGAGTGTTCTCATAAGGTAAGCACAAACTGGGGGCAAACCTCGACAAACGAACCATTCGCTGCGTGAAGGGAAAGTACTGCCTTTGGCTGAAAGTAGAGAATTTTAATAAGAAACCTGAAAAGCAATATATGGACCAAAAGAGAAAAAAAAAAAAGCTTTTTGTTTCTTGATGGAAAGACTCTTCTTTTGTTTCGAGCTGAACTAGAAGGAATGAGAAGTCTTGTTCCAAAGACCGATACATGTTTTCCCAACAGCTTTCCACCTATATTATGGAGTGTTTATCAGTGTAGAGCAGGTGTCCCACTGATGCATAGTGGTGGAAGGCTGTAATTCATTTCTCCCTAGAGAACTGAAGCTTTCTTCAAAAGTCTTATTCTGTTCTTCAGTTGTGAAAAGACTTCAAAAGAAAATACAGTATTTCTCCATTAAAATCTTTTCAAAGCTATTTCTTTTTTTATAGGAGCATCATTTCATATTAAGGCACACCTAGTAAGCATTTTTGGTTTGTTTGGTCTTTTCCAGCTCTTTCTGGAAAGAAGGCAAAGAAATATTTTGCTTCCGCAGTTAAAATTTGTGGTTATTTTGAAATATGAATGTCCTTGAAACACTCATTATTTCCAATGTATGAAGAAACAAATAATTTCCAAGTGCTTAAGCACATACATTAGTATGTCTATCACAGAAGCAGAAAAGACATGAATTATGCTTACAATGACTGTTCTGGGAAATAATTTAGTAGCAAAATGGAAGTACTGTAGTTTAAATGTAAAACTCAGCTCTCAAAAATGAGTGTACTATATGCAAGGTGTTTAAAACCAACCTGGGCCACGCATTTTTATATCTTCTTTTAAGTTGCTTGCAGTAATTTTAACTGCTAAAAATGCAGCCATTCTGTCACAGCAAAACCAGTGTAACTGTCACCTACAGATGTGCTGGGACCAGTGGGTGGGTAGATGCAGACTAACTGGCTGGCTGGCTGCTGCTTCACAAACCAGCCTGAGTTTTAAGGACCTCTCCTTTGATGTGGATACCAATCTGTCAAATTTTTTGTGAAACAGAGAGGTTGTGAGACCTTTGTGTCAGTGGCCTTGTCAGCCTTGTGTGAAAAAATAGCTGTAATTTGATTCAGTGGGTTGAAAAATTGCTTGTGAGCATGTCTACACCCCATTAAGTCTATGCCTCAGTTGTGCCCTTTGAGGTGACCTTATTTGGGCCACATTGTTGTCTTTAGGTTAAATCTTGAACCCTTTGGAGAGTCTTGAACCCTTTGGAGAGTCTCTTCTCTGTGTTTTGGAGGGAGTCCCAGCAAAGCAGGCAGAAACTGACCCAAGCAATTAGTAATGAGAAGTTCCTTGAGCAATTTGGAACGGAGGGATCAAGGTTGTTCGCCTCTGCTAAAATCTGACCTAGCCTTCATGGTCCTGACTAGCCTTCTTGCAAAACTCCTTAAAATTGGATTATTTCAGGCTGGTTTCCCATATATCCAAATTCAGAAAAGCCTTTGAATTACTATCGTGTTACACAGATGGATTTCAAATGTCTCACATGGCTGGTGGAGACTGACCCTTTTATTTCTGTTTTGCCAAACAGTTCTATGTTGTCTTCCTATTTTTTAAACGAGAAGCTGAATATTCATGGGAAGCTGGGCTGTGTGCTGAGCATTTTGGGGTCAACGGTCATGGTTATTCACGCCCCTGAGGAGGAGGAGGTCACATCACTAGACGAGATGGAAAGAAAGCTGCAAGATCCAGGTCTGTACGTAATTGACAGGCTGAGAGGGCTGGGGTTGTTCAGCCTGGAGAAGAGAAGGCTCTGGGGAGACCTTGTAGCAGCGTTCCAGTATTTGAAGGGAGCCTACAGGAGAGCTGGAGAGGGACTCTTTGTCAGGGAGTGTAGTGACAGGACAAGGGATAACGGCTTTGAATTGGAAGAGGGGAGATTTAGATTAGATACCAGAAAGAAATTCTTTCCTGTGAGGGTGGTGAGGCACTAGAACAGGTTGCCCAGGGAGGTTGTGGATGTCCCTCCCTGGAGATGTTCAAGGCCGGGGGCTTTAAGCAACCTGCTTTAGTGGGAGGTGTCCCCGCCTGTGGCAGGAGTGTTGGAACTCAATGTTCTTTAAGATTCCTTCCAACTCCAACTATTCTATGGTTGTAATTGCAATGAGCTTGTGCTGCAGTTCATAGTGAAGCACTTGGGATGCTGAATAACTTTTAGCATCTACTTGGATGCAGTCTGGTGTTTTCCCTCATGTGCATTATTTCCCTTTCCTCTTTCTTACAGCGTTTGTTACGTTTGCCATCCTCCTAACAGTTGTGGCCCTTGTGCTGATTTTTATCGTGGCTCCAAGGAAGGGTCAGACAAATATACTGATCTACATTTTAATCTGCTCACTCATTGGTGCCTTCTCTGTCTCGTCTGTGAAAGGCCTGGGTATTGCCATTAAACAAATGCTGGAGTGGAAGCCAGTTTATCGACATCCATTGGTTTACGTTTTGGTGGGCATCTTAGTGCTCTCAGTCAGCACTCAGATCAACTATCTCAACAAAGCCTTGGACACGTTCAATACATCTCTGGTGACACCCATTTATTACGTGTGCTTCACCACAACGGTTGTGACGTGCTCCATCATCCTGTTCAAGGAGTGGAATAGTATGGACCTGGGTGATATCATTGGAACCCTGAGTGGATTCTGCAGTATCATCATAGGCATTTTTCTATTGCACGCTTTCAAAAATACTGATATCACCTGGAGTCAGTTGATGTCTGCTGTTGCCAGAGAACCATCGTTACCCCACCGTGAATCCGAAATCTCTCACACTTTACTGGAGAGCATGGAGGAACCAGCTTTGGCTTATGAGGAGGGCAACCTTTCATTCAGTCCATGAAACTGTAAAGTGGTGTTTGTCATCGAATTACTGTGAATTACGGACTCAGCCCACCTGTGTCTACCAGAATGCTCTTCCCTTCAGCAGTCCTCTGGACAACTGTCCATAAGGCCAGTTAAGTGTGGGCCACTCTTCTGTGCCAGCTGTTGGTAGTAATGCATGAAAATGTCCAAGAACTAACGTGATAGACAGAAACCTGATGGTGATAGTATGTCAGGCAATGAAAAACCTTGTGCTTTCTTTATGCAGCATCTCCTATTGGACAATTTTAGGAGAAAATACTGGTCTTTGTAAGCCATGTTTACAAAGTGCAGTTTTCCCATTATGATAAAAGATGATCTTTACTGAAGGGACAAGTGTTCTGCTCTTATCTTAATGATGGCCTTAATATTTCAGACTTTCTTTATATTTTTATAAAGCAAACTTGTAGATAGTCTACCTGAAGGATACTTGTTGGAGATAAAATAGGAAGAAAATATTTTTTTAACTCTTCTAGCTTTCAATATAAAATTTTGTGCAAGTTTTTTGTTTTTGTTTTTGTTTTTTTTTTCTTTTTCATGGCCTACCAATGAACCTTGAATAGATGCCACCAAAAAAAAGTTATTAAATGTGGTTCTTGGTAACCATTCTCCTTCAAAAATCCACTTTTTAACAGCAAAGTCTTAGCTTTTCTGCCTTAGGATTCCTGAATGGATTGCAAATCCCTGGATGTGCTTGTACCTTTTTCTTTTAAAACTCTCACCAAGTTACATTTTAAGAAAAAGCAAATTCATCAGAGGCCTGAACACAGTTGCTGTTGGCTTAAAAAAATTATGCAAGATAAAAGAATAGATTATTCAAGGGCAAAAGAAAACCAGAGTGTGCATTTAAGAACTTTCGCTTCGAGGATTAAAAAGGGCTTTTCTTATTTCCATACTTCTTTCTAATATTGCCATCTATTCACCAAAACCCAGTTAAGCTTTTCAAATGTGTTTCTCATTTTCCAAAAAGATATCATTGTCTCTTAATAGCAAAACAGTTTTGTTATTTTATCTTCTGTTATAAAAGCAAAATCCATTTTCCAATCTATGTGCTGTTTCTGCAAGTGCTGGGTAAAGGACGAGCTGTAGACAAGAAAACATCAAAACAGCTTTTATTGTAGTTTCGCCTTTTCATCTTTTCGAAAAATGAGTATTCACCTCTATTAGGTGTTTTAGCTATTAATCTCCCGTAGGCCTTGAAGATTAGTATCTGTACCACAGTATGCTCCTCAGTTGTGGTCACTGATCTTTATCTCACAAAAAACAGCTTGCACAGTCCATGGTTTGCTCATTACAATCCCTTTTGTTGGCACTTTGTGAGCAAGAACGCAGCTTCAGCAGTCCCACGTGTGGGTCATGGCAGGCTCATCAGAAAGGTAATATTTCCAATTCTTTGGGTTTTATGTGTGAGTCAGAACCTTTGCCAGAGGCTGCTGGCATTTCAGCAAATTTTATTTCAATCAGCTGAGACTTACATGCCAAGCAGAGGCTCCTCATGAAGCGAGCTGCACATTCTGCAACGTGTAAAGGGGTAGTAAAAGTGGATGTTTTGGATGGATAGCAAATTGTTCTGTGAAAGGAAGCTCATAATTTAGCTGTAAGAACAAAAGTGTTGCTACTGATATTTTAGTATCTTTCTTTTTTTTTCTCCTTTCCCTCACTTGGATAGGTTTGCAGCTGACATGCCTACTGGAGGAGGTAGAAACTGTAGCAATCACTTGCACCTTATTTCTAAACTCCTGTTTTTTTACAGTGAAGAGCGTATCTAAAAAAACATGATACGGAAAAAGTCCATCTACTTCTCCTGCCCTTAGTACCCCATAAAATAGTGCAGGTAGTCTTGCCAATGTAAAGAGGAGGCCAGAAGGTGTGATTAGCCAGTTGGTATTTAGGTTATCGCCTGTGATTGCCCAGTTTGAGAAGTATATAGTCCAATAATGCTGGAGGTGGCAGTGCTGTTAGCCCAGCAGAAGAGACATCATCACAAAATACTCACTTGCCTTGAAAATGCAATGACAGTGTCTACAGCTTGGGGATAATTTTCAGCTTTCCAAGTGACGAGACTTGCAGCAATTCTTTGCTGTTAAAATGTGTGTGTTAGAAATGCTTCAGAGCAGAAAATATATAAACAGAGTTTCCTTACTTCTTAGGTGATGTCGAGAATACTTTGGCTTTATCTTCCAAATTCAAGCTACAAAATCTTTCTAGTTAAAAACAGGTAATACAAATAATAAGAGGAGTGAAGATGGAATTTTCTTTAGTTTGCCTTTTAACAAAAACTTGCATTGCTTTTCACTGTGAATTACTCTTACAATTTAAAGAATAACTGAAGAAAATAATGTTTGACCCTAAAAAGAGATCCTTTTGCAGAGCTGGTAGCCCCTGCAGTTACTTTTACTGTCATCGCTGTGGTGTGACCAAACGGGTTATTTGTATGGAAGCAGCCAGTGCAATTCTTGAATGGAGGTGGGCTGGCATTTTATTAAGGTATGTAGTAATACTTTCTTTGAGAAGGGTCTGGGCTCTTTTTATACCAATCCTGGGCTCTTCTAATCCCAACTCCTGACAGTCAGTTAACTTGTACCAAGCGAAAATTCTGTTTTATACTGTACCTTTGTACCTGATTTTATACATAAGTAAGATCTACTAGGAAAAGAATGTTTATTTCTTACAATGTCAGAAAAACAAAGCTAATGCTTATTTTTAATAATGTACAGGAAGTCTATCATGTTAAGAAGTAAATTATTAATTATCTTTTTGTATAAAAACCAATTGCTGTAAGAGATGTTATTTTTGAAAATGTTTATATTTAGTTATTAATTTGGAATAATTTTAAATTTTAGAGAAATCGTGCTAATATTTCTCTTGTAATAAATTATTTGTGTATTATGTACTAAATGATCTGTGTTTTTTAAACCAGGAATAAAAAGGAGTGTAATTCTTTTTTCTGATAAGCATTTAAATGCTGTTTTTTAGATCAAAGTTGAGTAATTTGGGGTTTGGCAGCTGGTCCTATGCATATGTGAGTGGGTTGTAGGTGAAGGTCTGGCTGCTGTCCTTGTAGTTCACGTGCATCTGACTCGTTCATGACCTTCTTTTAGTAGCTTTGATTTCTACTAGTTCTTCTGATAGGAAAGGTAATTTTGTACTCCCCTAGAAAAGACATGTGTGAAACTACTATATATTCACCTTGAACTAAAATGTTTGTAATTTTATGATGTAACTGGAGGGAAGAGTATGGGGAGATCAAGAGGTTTTAGTTTCTCTTACAAAATTACCCAATTTGTCCAGATCTGTTATTTTTACCCTGGTGTTCTATAGAAAGCATCAGCAAGGAACTGCTTGATGATGATCAGTATTCAAAAGACAGATTTTTGAGGGACAAAAATAATGGGCAAGTGAAAACGCCTTACCTTCTAAACTAGTGAAGAAAACCCAAAGCTGATGTATTAGGGATCCCTTTCTCACAGCCAGTCTCAATGGAGGGTATTGTAGCGAGGTACCAGGTTTTCCAGGCAGGGAATTGAAAGGTATTGTCTGAAGTAATTTGAAGTGTTTTAGAAAGTAGAGGGAATGGTTAAGAACTAGAATGAAGAAAACCTCAGAGGCAATCCATTGCTAACCAAATTATGGCTTTTAAATGCTGATACAAAACAAATCGTGGCAGCTACTCATTAGTACCATACCTCAGGACAAATTAATGGGCCATTAAATGGATTCCATAGCTGTGCTGATTAAATGTGGGTAGGTCAAGAAGGCCTGGGTAGGTTAAATAAGCTGCAGGGAATTTGGAAGGAACTATGTAGGTTATTACTTTCTCTAGAAACCTGCTCTACCATCTTCCTCTACCCGCCTTCCCAGCCATGCTTAAAGCAGCCATGCTATAAAAGATTTTCCAACCCCAAAGCGTACTGAGTCAAAACTTCAGCCTCCTTCCTCGTCATGGTTGCATCCTGGAACTCTATGGCAAATTATAGACTCCTACCAAATTCTACCACTCTCTTGCTGTTTAAATTCCAGCAAAACAAGCAGTGAGTATGTTTAGAAGATACTCCTTTAGTAGGGTGGGTTTCCTGTAGCTGGCACCTTTCTGGCAGGTTTTAAAATGATACTGAGGTTGCAAACGGGACAGGGAAATCAGAAGTGTGTGAGGGATGAGTGGTGGTGGTGGTGGTGGTGTGTGTTTGGGACTCTGTGGAGCTTCCCTGTTTGTTAAACTTTTATAGAGAAGGGAGGAACAGTTAATTTGAAAACCAAATGGCCCTGGAGATAAATGACAACAGACCTGTACACACAAGTAATTGATCTGTGTTGCCCACCAGGAGTACCTTTTTGATCAGGAAACGTCAGCTGAGTGTTTACGAACTCTGGGCACTTGTACAGCCTTTGACCAGACATTACATGTATGGAGGTGTGATAGCGTCCCCTCCTAACGTTTACACCTCTTCCAGGTCTCTCTATATCTATATCTGTCTTCAGCTAACACACATGGGTCTGTTTGTCCACATCTGCCTCTTTATGTTCAGTGACGTGGCTGGCAGTCACCGTTCAACCGTCTAAATACTTTAATTCTTGCCTGTTTGCATATGGTTAGAGTTTGAGCTAAGCTCAGAGACACCATGAGGTCTGAGGTGGTCTGCTTAGTCTTTATCTACATGTGTAGCTGGTCTGATAATCAAGTCAATACGCTGTACGTACCTGACCTTTGTCCTGTAGACCTTTCTTGTGGCTGGTTGAGCACTGGGCTCTGAAGCCTGTTCTAGTGCTTTCATACCCATTTACCATCAGCCTGATGACAGCAGCTGTTAAATTAATCTGCGTCAGAGTGTTAGTAACAGCCTGTTCATCATTTCCCCAGAGCAGCCTGCAGAAGGATTACATTGAGAAGCTGAAGGCTCGGTAGGCAAGCATTGTTGGCTCCGTGCATTAGAGCAACATCTTTCAAGGATGGATGCATATTCACCACGGGGCAACCCAGTGAAATAAGCATTTGCAGGGTGCTTTGAATACATAAACCTACTGGAGCTTTTTATTGCACGGCACTCAGGCGTATTACATATTAACTTGCAGTAATAAATGTGGCAAAACCAGTTTTACAACAGGTTTATTAAGCTATTAAAAAAGATCTCTCATGCATTACTCAGAGTCCCCATGTACTCTGATATTGCAGAGACAGTTTGAGTTCTGCATTTGTGGCACATCACCTGCTGAAAAGCCTTGGTACTTTCCGTGGCCAGGGCATAAACTGTGGTGAGCTCAGTCTGTGTACTGTGGTGCACAGATCTCTGTTTAGGCATGGGCCTGATAAGGACCTGAATGCTCATAAATGAGTCAATTATAAAAAATATGAAACAATAGGGATATCAAGCTTCACTGGAAGCAGAACTGCCTTAAAAGTGTGTTGAAAGTTACTCCCACATGTTCAAACAACACAACTAACAACTTCCTTTCTGAAGGGATGATAACTATCGAAGTACAATTGCAGCTAAGATAGAATGGTTGATGCCAGGAGTCAATTTGACACAGAGATACCACCATCTTCTGGAAATTCAGAACTTGGAATGAATTATATATTTCATATTATTGTTACAGTTAATTTTCAAATTTGCAAATGAAAAATTAAATTGTGCAGAACTCAATCATTCTGTAGCTACTGTGTTTGACGTATTTGTGTCAACAGAGTGCTATAAAACTAAATATTATGATGTGTTTACCTATAAGTAATTCACAATGCAATCACATATTTTAAAGAACCTATTTATTTGTAATGGTCCAGCTATTTTATATTAAGCAACTATTAACTTCATCTGCCTTTTCCTCTCTAGAATACATTTGTACCAAAGAAAATTAAGATTTAAAATGAAAAGTGAATAATAACATAAGAAGTAGGGTTGTCCGTACCAGGTATCACTGGGCTCCATCTGAGCTAGACTAATTCAAAGCACTTTGGTTTACTGTCAGGTTCCAGTTTTAACGTGTCCATTAACCTTTCCGGGCACTTGCAAGGGGAGGCCTAAGGCAAGCAAGGTGGGAGACGGTGCTAGAAAATTGCGGGAGAGGTTTGGATAAAGTAACCCTAACTCCCCCTCCTTATACAGAATTGGTGGAGAAGGCACCTCGATGTGCAACGCGGGTTTGAACTGCTTCAGGGATGCTCAGTCTTTCCAGCCGCTGAGGTGACATGCGAGCTGCTCCCTTTGTCCCCTTGCCCGCCTTTCTCCACAAGCCCGGGCCATGCTCCGGCGGTTGGTACTTGGCTTCCTGCCCCTTCTGGAAGGCCGCTCCACCGCTTCAGCGCTGCGTGCTTTGCAGCAAAAGGGCTTGCCTTTAAACATGACCCGGCTAGAGCTGTAGCAGAGCTCCTTCCATCATTGTAACTGCTGCTGATGGGTGTTCCTCACTGCATGGGTCATATTGAGTACCGGATAATCTAATAATATTGTTACGGGAGTTAGTGTAGCTCTGACAAAAGAATAAATAAAAAGACCTATATGGGTGAATAAGCTTGCTTACTTTTTTCCAGACAGATTTTTTTCTCCCTAATCGTGGAAAGAGAGCATTGAGAGCCCCGAACCAGTCTCCTGAGGTTCCTCATTTGATGAGAAATGAGTCTCCTCATTTCTCAAAGGAGTTAAAAATTAGGCCAAGCCTGAGCAGCTGCTTCCATGTGTAGGATGTTGGTACTGCAGTTTCTGCAGAGACTGCCATGAAAGGCTGAGGGGGTTTTGTATCAGCTGCCCTACTGACATGCTTAATGCAAACCTTTCAGTAAATACATTCACGTAAAATCTCCGGTTATCCCATCTCGGTTATATCTGTGAGGGTCTCTGTTAACTCTGCAAAAGTGGGACGTCCTTCAGGTTTCTGAAAAGAAAAGCAGAGGATAAATTTATATTAGCAGATTGATAAATTATAGCAGCAGACTTCAGAAGACGGTTGCAGGTACCTATGAGATACTGCTTAAAAATTACATTCTGTTTTACTAATGCAGAAGAAAAAAAAAAAAACGTTTATCATTTGAGGGGAAAAAAAAAATCATCATTTTTTCATTACACCAGCAGTGTGAACACAGCCACTTTTCCAAGCATTCCTAAAATATCTTGATTTCAGTTATGGACCAGAATTTCTATCAGATTTGTCCCCTGCAATGGATCACTGGAAAGCACTACCACAGTAGAAAAAAAATACCCATAGTGTCCTACTCAGGAAAGTATGACATTCGGGAGTGTTTCCTGGGCTGGTGAAAAAGGATCATCCTTGTTTTATCATTTGATGTATTGCAGCTGAGCACGGAACTAACCCAAGGCAGGAAAAGAGATCCCCATCCTCTCTGCAGGCAGGCATGCCCAGGGATGCTTGCAGCAAGCAAGATAGATGAGGCTTAGGATTCAGTCTCTTAAGCTTTTGGTTTTACTGAGGATCTAAAAAGTTCATGTGGATTTAAAAAATGGGCAAGAAAGGAGATGTAGGATAAAGGAGGCAATGGTAGCAACAAGGTTCCTCAGATACTCTCAGTGTAAGCCTGCCTGTTTACATGAAAGCATGACACACAAAGCTCTTCTGAAAGTAGAATTTTGAAAATTTAAAAATTATTTTAAATAATGTAAATATTTAATAAATAATAATTAGAAATATTGTACTATACATTAATTTAAAATTATTAAAACTATTTAAAAATAAAGTTTCACTTCCTGAGACACTACAGAAGGAAGGACCTTATGGGATTGCTCAGATGGAGAAGTTGGTTAAATCAATCTTTTGATACCAATATAGAAAGAAATTGTTGCTGGAGAAAGAACCTCAAGTGCTGTATCAAGAGTGGAGAGGGTGAAAGGGCTGCAGCCTAGGAACTGTAGGAATGTACAGATGTACCCTGAAAAACAGGATTTAAAATCCACATTTAGTGGATATAACCCACTTCATATATGATTGTCTTCAGGTTATCACTCAGAGTAGAGATAGAAAAGGCTATGCATGATGAAGGTGTGAAAAAAGTATCACCATGATGCCATAGAGAAGTGACACAACAGTGGCCCACTCAAAACCAGAGGTGGTGTAGACCAGTTGTACTGATGACGTGCTTTATGTTTACTGGATGCAACAGTTAAAAGAAACAGAGGCTTGTAAACTCAGATGTGTTTGTAAAATGCATAGTGAAAGATACTGACATTGCCACAGACGTCAAACAGGGATTTAACACCATGATTTTTGAAGGTTGCCAGTATATTACAAATTATTGATAACATAAAGTAATATCACAACAACACAAAGGGCAACAGACCTCATGCCAGCAGCTGTACATGACTTTGTACACAGTATGTGATGCCAAATGGGGTCGATACAGTCGGTTACCCTGGGAAATCTCACGGACAACTTCGGAATTTGACTTGCTTTCAAAAGGCATTTTGCCTTCTGTGAAAACTTCCCACATCAGTACACCTAGAAGTGAACCAAAAACATTTAGGACAAAACAAAACCCCAAACCCACAAACTATTTAATAGTAGTAGAGGAACATAATCCATTTTTTTTTGTGGGTTGCATAAAAGTATGGGTAACCTGAGCTGAAGTGGCTACCAAAACCATTTTCAACTGATAGAATTCTCCTCTCTTTTAAGTCAGCTAAGGTGGTGGTCCACGAAACAGAGATGGCTAGACGTTTGGTCAATGGAGACATACCAAGGCTGCACATTTCAGTCAAAGTTTAATACTTAAGCACAGAACCTTTCTGTTAAAAATCACACTCAACCGATATAGGTAAGATTTGAAAAATGGGATGTAGTAAAGTTTAAGTTAGGTCATATCAGTAAAAAGTTACACTTTTTAAAATCAAATCAGTAGTTTTAGGGAAGCACAATATGTTGCACATTCACCTAATCAACTCACCAAATGACCAGACATCTGATTTGCTGCTGTACTTTTTGAAATGAAAGACTTCAGGAGATGACCATTTGACTGGAAACTTTGCACCTGAAGAGCTGATATATTCATCATCAATGACATACCTGAAGAAAAACAGGAAGAGCATATATTTTAATGATAGTTAAAGGACAAGCAGTTCTAGCAGCATTTCCATAGATGGATTATAATTCCATAAAAATATGGTGTCAACTTAGAAACAAAGAAGTGTTATCACTGATTTAATGTGAAATGTGCACAGGTACCCACACTGAAAGCTCTGCACTTAAAGAGATTTCTGTTTAAATGAATGATTTGAATTGTCCACGAAAAGTATGTTGGAATAAAACATTTTAATACCATCTCTAAGACTGACAGGATGGTTGCTATTGTCACCTTCTGGATCTATATTGATAGGAAAAATCCCTACACCATAGGTAAGAAAACCAGCAGCAATAAATAGTTATTGTCTCTTTTTAAGAGAGTCCACCTTTTCAACCACTTGTGTACCTGAACACTTCAGGTGGAGGGCTACACTTCATAACTGCCCAACTTCACAGGTGTAGTATCTGGCACATGGTTACAGAAGCAACAGAGAAAGAGACGTTCATCACATACAAGGCAAAAGCTCTTGCAGGTGCACTGGAACAGTAACTTTCTTCGCCCAGGCTTATAGGACCTGACCTCCCAGTTAAAATCAAATTATGTGCCCAATGCAGGCATTTACAGGGCAGTATTTTAAATGGCTATTAGACTGACCCCTACATACATACACGTTTTGCCACACAGGGGGGTTGAAACTCAATGATCTATAAGGTCCCTTCCAAGTCTAACCATTCTGTGATTCTATCTTTGGCTGATCCTCTCATTAAGCAGAAAAACCACTTCCCTGCTACAGCAGCACACATCACGCTTCCTGCCCGCCCTGCTGGTCCCCCCGCCTCCTTCCCCACCTACTCGGCTGCTGCCACCTCTAAAGGTCAGCACCAGGGCCAAAAGGTGTCCCTAGGGACTTTCTGTCCTCCCCGCTGCTCAGAAAAGTTGGAAAACTTATTTCTCCAAGCTTCTGGCATCCCTGTGCACCTTGGGCATTTCTCTGCTCCTAAACACTTCTGAAGTTTACCTGGCACTTTGTCATACACTCACCAACAGCAAGAGGAGGACATGACATCCAGTTCATGGCAGAACAGTTAAGCAATGCTACAATTTTCGTCAGAATTCAAAAATTGACCACAGTGGGATTCCCCAAACCAGCAAAGCAAGACATGAGGTTAAGTCAAGGTCATGGCTGAGAAGCTGGCTGAGAACAGGTACTCACGAAACCCACGTCAATGGCCTCATACCTTGCCATGCCAAAGTCGGACACTTTGACGATGTGCTCAGCGTTGACTAAACAGTTTCTTGCAGCCTGGGGAAAATGAGAGAATCGTATCGGAAACCTGTGCTCAAGCATTTTAAGAAAAATTGGTTTCTGCTCATATAATTTATATTCTAAAAGGAGATGAGTGTCTTGCTCCAAACCATAAGTGACTGTCTGACTCTGAGTCAGTGAACATACTTCACTACCCATACAGCATATATCAAATGCTTAAATGAGTTGCGATATTTTTACATATTCCTGCTCAGTGAAAGAAATTTTAGACTGCAGACTCTTGTTACCCAAGCAGATATTTTCCTGAACACTGGCATTAGGAACCCCAGTGTAAATTTTTAAAAAAATTTAATGACTCTTTCATTACAGAAATTAAGAACTCCTTGGAAATGTTCAAGATTTTATAATTCTTTGGGCAACTAGGGAGGGGAGCAGGAAGATTTCCTCTCGGCATCCAGATTTGAGCATTGAACAAGAAGCAGAGAGTAAGGAAACAAGCTTTCACTGAACAATTCCCTCTTTTAGAACAAGAGGGAATGGCTGCAAGCTGCAGCAGGGTAGGGTTAGGCTGGACATTAGGAAAAAGTTTTTCACAGAGAGAGTGGTCAGTCAGTGGAATGGGCTGCCCAGGGAGGTGGTGGAGTCACCATCCCTGACTGTGTTTAAGAGTAGATTAGATGTGGTGTTGAGGGATATGGTGTAGGGGAGAACTTGTAGAGTAGGGCTGATGGTTGTACTTGATGATCCCAAGGGTCTCTTCCAACCTAAATGATTCTATGAAGCTCCTCTCCTGTGGTTCCCTGTGTATGAGGGGTTGGGTTGAAAAGCCACCCAGATATCCCAGCATCAAGGTAAGGCAGTAGGGGGCAGAAAAAATATAGATAGAAAAGATTTTATTAAAAAAAAAAAAAATCCTCATTGTTCCTGACCTTTTGTATTGCTGTGATTATTGGTTGTGTTTTATTGGGATGTCCTAACATTGGCCTGCTCCATGCAAATATCCCTACTTTTTCTGACTTCTCTCAATTATCAAGTAGTTTTTCCAGCCACTCACAGACAAAAGAATAGCTTAAAAAGCTTTGATTTGGAGGCAGGAAAACTTCAGATCCTGGAGGGCTGAAGTCTTGCAGGGCACATGAGTGTGCTATAAAATACAGTGGCATGTTCTATACTGCCAATATTTACCAAGAACTTCAGAAAAGCCTGCTGCACTTACTAAATCACGGTGAATAAAGCTGTTTCTTTCCAGGTATTCCATCCCTTCGCAGACATCCTGGCACATGCTCAGCAGCATGTCTCTGCCGAGTCTCCCTCGCCTTTGCCGAAGGTAGTTGAGCAGGCAGCCGTTCTCCATGAATTCAGTCACAACGTAGAGAGGCTTGTGGTGTGTGCACACTCCGTAAAGCTGGACCAGCTTGGGGTGGGAGAGTTTCCTGTTTAAAAAATCACGTTAGACAGGCTAGCATTTGTCCTTGGCAGGTAACTAGACCTTTGATTCTCATGATGGTTTTGAAAAATACTTCCAGTGTTTGATAAACAATCTTCCATTCGACTGGCCTCAGTGTTGCCCACATTTCTGCCTACAATCCCCTCCAAAAAGTGCACTCGGAATTCATAATTATTCATCAGTTACATCAATGCAGTGAATGCAAATCTTGATTTGGATGTTGTGAAAAGGAAGTGTCTAGTTATGCCTGTCTATCAGGCAGGGGACAAGACCTTGCAAGGGTTCTTCTCCTCTGGGCAGTGCCATGAGCCAGCCAGGACACTTTGCTGATTTACAAAATTAGCAGAAGTGGTAATATAATTTCTCAAAAGCTCTCATTAGGTATGAGCTCTGCCAGTGATCTTGGAGGCACCGAATTACAGATGAAAGAATAGTTGTAGAAGCACCCTTTTTTCTCAGCACATTTATTCCCCATTGAGCTCCACAGCACAAAGCAGCGCATGCTCTTAAGAAAGAGCCTGGTGATGGGTGCAGCAAGCAGTTGTGTCAGACAACCCAGACCTTTATATCAGCCTTTCTGTCCTGCACATCCACTGTTCCTATCAAACTGGTTCATCTGTTTGTTTGAAATGGAATAAGGTTATGTTTATTTCTTGGACATCTCAATGACAACCATCAGATATAAGAGCTTTCATACTTACATCATCACTTTGGCCTCCTCGATGAAGTCATCTTCAGACATTGCACCTTCATTGATTGTTTTGATGGCAACCTTGATGGTTGCTTTCCATTTACCCAGCTGAACAACTCCAAACTGCCCACGTCCAAGTTCTTTCATGAACGTCAGTTCAGATGGGTTTAATTCCCACTCCTCTGTAAGAGCAACCCAAAATGTTACAACAGTCAGGTCAGCTTTCCTGAGCTGTGCTCAAGGAGACATGCTTTGCTATTTGCAGTTAATGCATGCAACAAAACATCACAGTTGTTCATCAGCTATAGCATCAGTTTTAAAGATCTGAAAATTTCCACATGCTCATGTATGTGTTTATATGCGAGTCATTTTACAGCTTGTAGAATGTGGTTAGTGTTTGAATTGCTCAATGTAGGAGCATCTGAGGCTTGAAGATAACACAAGTGTGTAATTTTGATTACATACGAGAAGTGTTTTTGGCATTATCATATGTGGTGTTGAACTCTGAACCAGTTCTGGATGGGGAGTATTGCTACAGAAATAGTTACTGGCGGCCTCTATTGTAATAACCACAATAGTTCTGCCCTTTAGAATATTAAGCCTTGGGGTTAATGGGAACACTTACAGTCACAATTTTGGAGATTCCTATCATCAGCCAGGTGATATGAACTTTTTGATCTATATATACAAAAGTAGCATTTATTGCTTGTTTTCTGATACTGTATAAGATTTCATTCTTCTAAAACTTGCAGAACTGACAAGGTAAATCTTCCTCATAAATAATATCCATTTCTATTTAATGGACATTTAAAAACCAAATGGCTTTGAAAAGCCATTTATTAAATATATATTTGAGTCTTAAGCATGCTGAAAAAAGTCCAGATAGCCCTGAAACACACTGGTGGTTGTAACAGAACCACAACAGTTGCTGAGAAGAAGGACTCGAGTCAGGTGTCTCATTTGGTATTGACCTTACAAAGAAACCAGTGTCTATTTCTGGTGAATATGCAGCTGTTTACATGTTTCTTATTACTGGGAAATTTCACAGGCACAACTTAATTATTAGCTGCTTGAATGTGATCGAAATTCTTGCCTAGCCAGATAGCCAAATCTCCACCAAAGAAGATAAAAAATTTACCATAACTAAATCCTGCTGTTGATGGTGAAGAACATCCAGCTGATCCAATTGGATGTCGGAGACGAGTGATAAGACCTGTAGGGGACAAAGCAACAATATTCTGTTGACTGATGGCTCCGTTTTACTTCATCTGAAGTACACTATGTGGTACCTCTTCTCAAACAAATATATTTGGAATCTGGTGTTCATTTCTTATTTCTTGAAGTTGTGTTTGCTTACATCTTGTTTGGATAAAACACTGCAGTGAAAAGAAATGGAGGAAGACTATTCAATAGGACCCTGACTACAAAAGTATCATTACTTTCATACAACCAAAAGTGACACCCTTGCTTGTTTGTATGTTAGTTGTACTGATTAAATGAGTACGACAATATTGTATCACCCACCTAAGAGGTTCCAGCATGATTTCTCAGGATTGTTTCCCATTGCAAGGAATATTATTATGGCCATCACTCGTTGTCTTTGGCTTCATGAGCCAACAGCGAGTACATCCTTCACCAAGGACTCCCTGGGTTTGTTCATGGTTACTTTCATGTCCTATTCTGCTTCATGTGTTTCCTACAATCCTCCTCCCTCCAGCAAAAGGCTTTGTCCATTCCCATGTCTGTCTCCCTCGTGAGTGTGAGGGATCTCTGTGTGTTTTCCCATCTCCACTCATTCAGGGTAAAAACATTTATATTTTATTAAAATGATGGGCAGAACCAATGTGAAGGGCATTTTTTAATGCTAAAAATTATAAAGGCTGCTATCAGCCAACAATTAGAGGTGGCTAACTCTGGTAGGCTGCAAACCAGTGTTGGAGAATCTTTGTGCTCCCTAAATCTGCCTTTCATTTTTTGTGGTGTGAGCTTTTTTTTTTTTTTGCCAAATTCAGCAGATTATGATAAAATTTTATACAACTCCCATTCAGTTAAATATGAACCAAGAGAATACAGGACAGGTGAATACATTAGGCTTCTAGCTTTGTAAAATTCATTTAATACATGTAGATGAGTTTGGTAGTTTCACTTCCCTCCCAGTATATGACTTTCACAGAGAAGATCCTAGCATATTTGCTCTTCTCAGTGACATCCAATGATAGGACAAGGGGTAATGGGTGCAAGCTGGAACAGAGGAGATTCCAGCTAAATATGAGGAAAAACTTCTTCACAGTGAGGGTGACTGAACACTGGAAGGGGCTGCCCAGGGAGGTTGTGGAGTCTCCTTCTCTGGAGACATTCAAAACTCGCCTGGACGCTTTCCTGAGTGATCTGCTCTAGGTGTTCCTGCTCTGGCAGGGGATTGGACTAGATGATCTTCCAAGGTCCCTTCCAATCCCTGATATTCTGTGTGTGATTCATCATCAGTAAAAAAGCTTATGTCTCTTTTTATAAGGAAGTATTAGAAGAAGAGTGATTTTCAATCTCCCGAAGTCCTGAGGAGCTTCAAATCATCAGTTGTAAAACTTGATCAGCTTGTACTCACTACCTGCAGCATTGTGTTGATGATACTCGATGAGTTCAGGAACAGATGAAAAGAGATATTTTTCCGCCACATAATATTGTCCTGAGTGGTTTTTCTTAATTTGATAATGTCGAATATCTCCATTGTGACTTCTGAAATCAACAAAGGATTTTAAGTTTCAGTAAAAACGATTTGTCCTATAAATCTGATTAATTTTCACTTTGAAAGAAATCACAGAAAAATCTGAAAATTAGGGGTACAATTCTCAATTTAAAATGGCTGTGTGTAGCTGGGATAGTGTTTAGGGGAAAAAAAAAAAAGACTTCTTGACTGGATATCTCTCCCAACTTTGGGACTTCGGGAGATACTGCACAATGTTTGTTATTTCACAAGTATCGTTGCATACATAAGAAATAGCTGCAGCCTTCAACAGATGTCCCTCCTAATTCAGCACTTATTTGAATTTAAGCTTTTAAAATTAAAATGCTTTTCATTACCCAAGTGTCCTCCAAAAGTTAAAAAACATACTCATGTATACTGTGAGATCACATTTTCTGTTCTGCTCCTCAAAAAGCTCCTCCATTGGAGCTTCTACTTGATATATTTACTTTTCTGTATTTCTCCACGTTCTCTGTCTTATTTTCTGTCCACGTTGCTGCTTTCTGGGGTATTCAAAATGAAGAAATGCCGAGTTAGTTAGCACTTCAGGCTGGAGGTGGCTGCTGAAGGTTGGTACCCTACTGCAATCCTGAGCCTATGCCCAGCCCCAGGGGTGGTGGGGAGGATTGTCCCACCTTTCCAGGCAGGGGAGGGAGAGAGAGAGAGGGTGGTGGTAGCAGCGATGTCTTTGCCTTGCCCCTCTCATATTTGGCTTTCTCTAAGAGGGAGAGAAGGAAAGCAGATGCCACTGATGCCAGAGGATGCAGGAGGGCTGAGGGAGGGTGTACAAGTCAGCTGGGGAAGGGGTAAGTCAGGGCTGCACGTGATTGTGACTGATGTGGGGGAAAATAGAGTCCTGTGGCAGCCCTCCAGCAGAAGTAGTAAGACTGCACAGTGAGAAGGTGAGGTGATTTTAGAAGAAAAAGAGGGGAAGTTTGAGGGCAAGGAGTCCAGGATGAATTTACTGTGCGCAGAGCCTGCAGAAAAGGGAAGCCCTTTGGTGCTGCAGCCAAAGGCTGTGGTTGTGGTACTTCTTGTGTAGGAAGAGAAGCAAGATGGGAATACAAGGTCTTATTGCCTGCATTACATGCACGGCTTTCACCACAGATTCTTTGAGGCTTGACTTAATTAACTAAACCTTGGCCTTGACAGGCAGATCCACTGTGCACCATCAACATTTCTGTACATGGGGTAATTAACTCTGCATGAACCACTCTGCCCAGTCATTCCCTGCTCCCATGCACTGCATGTCCCACCTACTCATTTAGCCTGAGGACTTTGAGGGAAGCTCTTCCATGACCTCTTAGTTCAAACCCTGACCATGCAGAGCAACTTACCCTTTGGCTCGTGAGTACATGGACAGTGTAAGAAGTCCCTCTTGGCTTGAATTCCTGACAACAAATGCACCTTCTTTCGACTGAAAAAAAAAACAAGTAGAGTTATTTTCTCCTTTTGAGCTTGAATAATCCTCCCTTTGATATAGGACTTGCAGCTGATTACCAAATTCAGTAGAATACCTATGACTACTTGGGAAGGGGATAAGCAATGGAGAACGGGAAATGAAACCAGGTTAACCAAGACAAACAAAATTAACCAAGGGAAAATACTAAGTGGCAGGCAATTTCTTGGAGTTAAATAATTTAGGTGAATTATACTCTTCAGTATCAAGAAGTGAAAATGCTTTGATGTTTTAAAAAATCAAGTTGTAAAAGAATACTGGAAACCAGTTCAATGTGAGATGTTCTTCTCTGGTCTGTCGTAGGCACTTTGGTAACTGATGGGGGTAGAGCACCATATGGGTGGTTTGCTCTATTCATAAGGAAGAGGAGGGGGTTTTGTTAAGCTCTGCCACCTTGATAATGTCCTTACTGCACAGATTTCTGTTTTCAGTGTTTCATAGAAAAGATAAGCACAGTAAACCACATGCAATTCAATTTATCTAGTATGGAAAATCTGCATTGAAGCTGCTTGGGCTACAACTTCAAACCCTCTGAAGTCCCAATAGTCCACACTCTATGTTTACCCCAGAGAGCCTTTTTATTTTAAAGTGCTCTCTCTCTCTCTTACTGCATACCAAGCAGTTTTGTATTTGACTGTGGTAACGGTCTTGATGCCTCTACTGATAGATCTTTCCAGATATCGTTAGCTCTTTGTATAAGCTGAGTTACCTTCTGGTGCAAGAGGAGTTCTGCCTGGCTTCTGTTTATGTTTTTGCAGTACCACCTGCAACAAGGAGATAACCTGTCCTTTAATTTCAGCCAGTAAAAATGAATTTTTGCTCTCATTCACAAAAGTAATCCACCTTTTCCCAGTCCAAAACCCTGAATAGAACTATTGTTGTATATGAGCATCTCTTAATTTGGAATGACATTATGAGATCACTGTAAATATAACAACTCCTTTCCCCATTCAATCTGATTAAATACGAGCTCAAACAGAAGAAAACCCAGGAAAGAGTTACACCAAACTGTGATGAAACTTTACAGTCCTGCTCACTGCATCAAGCCTTTCTTCTCTGGAATTTTGGAGAATTTTACCCTTCTCTTCAGTAAATTAGGTTGAAGTAATCAGAATTAGCTTCTAGTCAAATAATTACATGTTCACAACAGGAAGAGATCAGAATATAGAAACATTATGTATCAAGCCTACAGAAATAGGAAACATCTGGATTCTGACATTGTGCTTTATGTAAATTAACGCTGTTGAAGAACTTGGTGTTTGTAACTTCTTGTTAGAATCTCTGAACAAATAGTTCTAAATCAAAATGGTTACTTCATTCTGAGTAGCAAGAAAAGAAAAAAAAATGGAGCTTTCAATAAACATCTGTTCATGTCTAATAAAGACTGAAGGATCAACCACTTAAATGTATCACTCCAAACCATTTTTAGAAAATAAAATGCAATTATCATTTTCAAGGGTACTTACTCATACGTTTCTAAATTACTTTTCTTGTTCTCAGTAACATAGTTGCTGGGAATTAGACCTTCATTCCTGAAATAACATATTGAGGATAGTTTAGATTGGATATTAGGAAAAAATTATTTACCACTGAAAGGGTCATCAAGCATTGGACCAGGCTGCCCAGGGAAGCGAGTGAGTTCCTACCCCTGGAGGTATTTACAAGACATGTAGGCGTGGTGCTGAGGGACATGGTTTAGTGGTGGTTTTGGCAGCATTAGGTTAATGGTTGGACTTTATGATCTGAAAAGCCTTTCCCAGCCTAAATGATCCTATAATTCTCTTATAGTGTGGTGCGTAATACTAATAGCATTAAGATATGCATCTGTCTTTTGTTGAACTATAAAGGTTACATATACCATTGGCTGTGTCATTAGGTACTGAATCCCAGCATCGGATTTGAAATGAGTCTTAGTCCTTTCATCCCAGACACTATCTTTCTGACCCACACCTGTGGCTGGCAGCAGCTACTGAAGTGAACAGGTCAGCTGGGAGAGGATATGTATAGAGTGCTGAGAGCAGCACGTTAATGAAAATTTTCAACTCAAATCACAAGAAAGTTTAGGAAAAAAAATTGACATTGCTTCTGAATCAGAAATCACTCCATTTCTAATCTTGTATCTATATAAAGATTTTTTCTTTGGGTGTAAAGTATATAAAGTATATGCTTCCATGTATATACAAAATAATAATCCAGTGGACTCTATCTACAAATATGGGTTGTGAAAAAGCATTTGAAAGTATTTAAAGGAGAAATCTAGATGAAAAGGAGACAGCTGTTATATAACATATTCCCAGCATGACAGTACAGGATACACTGAAGAAAATGCAAAGGAGAAAGGGGAACAACATGAAAAAAACATAAATGTGGAGAGGATCAAGTTATCTGACTCTCTAAAACAGACAGGAATTTTTTATCAGGGATTTTATTTCAAGCACATGTCTTAATAATCTCTGTGGTCTTTATGAAGTATTTACACAAACACATTGCTTTGTAATGAACTTGGGAAAGCTAGATTTGCACATGGCTCAGAGCCCAGTGATTCACATGGTCCTCAAATGCCCTTATGTTGCTCAGGAAATTGCTGAGCCTAGGACTTAACACATTCTAGATTCCCCATCCATTTCTGGGGCACCACAAACACTGCCAAAAGTCTGCCTGGCCAATGCGTGTGCCTTGTACGCAGCTGAACACTTTCAAACCTGCCCCTGAAGTGTCGCATGTCTCATTCTGTCTGCCTGCTTTCACAGAGTTACTTTTTCTTTCTGTGTAGGGAGAGTGAAATAGCTGCCTGTGCCCTTACCCATGTTGGTCTCTTGCCTTCCACCAGTGGGGATCATACTGTTCAAGGATAATGTATTCTTCTGACTTCTTGAGCGGTAAATCTGAGGGTCCTCTGGCGAAAAAGTCATAGAGTGCAATCACTCTGGGATTTTCTGTGTAGTCTTCCGAGGCCTCAGCAGGTAGAGGAGGTAACGGCTTGTCCTTTAACTGCAATTGCCTCTTCCGCTAGTGAAAAAAAGGTATCTTTCATAATTAGTCTTTTCTCCCTACTATTGCTTGCTTAATTCCCCCACTATTATACTGTCTCGGTAAGTAAAAGGAACTCATCGTGGTCATTACTTCCCCTTGTAAAGCACTATCACCTCATCACTTGTAAAACAGCGAGACTTAGATTTGAGTAGTTTGGTGTAGAAGCCAAAATGGCAATGGCAAGTACAGTGAACAACAAACAAGCCATCTACCTTGGTGCCTACATATTATGACTGCTGGGATAAGTCCTCAGCTGGCGTAAAGGCAGAGCAGTGTTGAAATGAGTGGAGTTACTCATGGCTGGAAATTTGGTCGTTTACCTGGAGAACTGACATGGAGGGCACTGCAGAGTTTCTTAGCAAATTGGCAGGAACAGAATCATTTTCTTTTACATCAACTTAGGTTCTAGCTTTGCATGTTCTTATGCTTTGAAAGCTCAGATGATTCAACTCGGGTCTAGTAAAAGTGAGGGGGATGTTTCACATGCCAGCTGAGTAAGGTTAGCTTGATTCTGCCCAACAGAGCGGTCCCACCCTTCCCACCTCCATCACCCAAACCCAGAAGCTCTGTTCATGACAGAGCTTGGGAAGCCTTGCTGTGACCCTGTATTTACATCAGCATAAATTTTCAGGTACATTTGTTCTGGAATCTTTATGCAATGAAGCTCCTTACATGCCCAAGAGCCAGTCACTCCTCTGCTTATTCTGGTACTGAGCCACCATATGGCACATCACCTCAATTCTGTCTCTTTCACCTGCCAAAACATTACTTACCTTGCACTTCCAAGGAGATGTGTAGGAATCGTCTGGTTGTGAGCCCGAGTACTGGGCCACCAGGCCAGTGCCAGGGTCTAGGTTCATTTTTGTTCTCATTGCTCTGATTTTGGAAAACATGAAGTATTTCTGTGAATATATATCTACAGATAATCACATTTTAAAAAATCATTCATGGATATATATTTGCCTTCTCCCGTATTAGGGAGATACAGGGTGGAGCTTCTTTAAAGTACTGTACAATTAGCAGTTCTACTGAAAATGCAGGGATTTTTAAAAGCCTTTTATGCGTAGATATTTTTATCCCCCTAATTGCTGAAAAGCTTGAGCAGCTCACATACCTCTTTTGCACTGTGCAGCAGCAGCAGCAACAGCAGAAAACAGACTGGATGGTGTGATCTGTGAACAAGAATATTTCCCATATTTGCAGTGTTCCTCTTTGTTTGCTTACAGAGCTTCCAGAATTAAGGACTACCGTATGTGCTTAGCCCCATTCTTAGCTCTGTCTTGCTCTTGTGAGGTATCTGCAAATCATTACGGCTTAATCTGAATGCACCAAAGACAGCAGACCTTTCCTGCTGCCCCATCTCTTCACTTCACCTCCCTTACAATGCCTTAGCAATTCTGAGCCTGTGTGAGGAGTTAAATCAGCTCATTAAATCAGAAAGGAAAACAAAGACCTCATCAGCCAGGTCAGGACCAATCTGACCACACCGCCCTGTGTGAACTCCAACTAGTGCAATGAAGGGGATGAGAATCATCAGGGACAGGAGGTGGAGAACTGTCTCCTTCAGTAATTATATAATTTTTAGATCATATGCCCAGGTTTAAAGTAAAAACAAAAGATGTGATCTACACTTAGGTGCCAAGTGGTTGATAATCCTGAGAAAAATACCTTGGACAAATCAACACAGATATCCTACATTTAGAGAGAAATCGATCCAATATATCCTGTATGAGCAGCAGAGAGGATATGGTATTATGCGGGGTGGAAGGCATTAAGAAAATCTGAACAAGGTAAATAAATGCTTGACATCCGCTCTGGTGCACTTCTACTCAGGCTGAGGCCTACTTTCCCCAGCTTGCATTCACACAACAGTTTCAGCCAAGCTGCGGCAGCTATGGTTCCATCCTCTCTCCCTCTACACTGCTGCTCATTGCTCATCTCCACACAAGCGAGATGGGACTCTTAACCAGCTGGGAATCGCTGTCTACCAGGTTGGTTCCCTGAATCATCTCACCATCATGCATCACCGGTGGGAGAACAGCAGCACCAGTGGCCAGACTCAGGTTCTCAGGTGTGACGTATGTGTGCTCTCTTAGGGAGCCTGAGAGCCCAGCATGCAGAGATAAGGCTCCAGTCACATTCAGCTGCACTAGCAGAAAATAAACTTTATACCCCATGGCAATGATTCCTAGGTTTTCTCTGCCACAGAGATCACGGTACAAAAAGAGGCCTCAAAGTTATTTAAAATATTGAAATATTCAAGGTCTCTGTATTCTGTTGTTTTATCCTTCATAGGGTATGTCTTTCTCCCACCAGTGTCTTCCATTTGTTTTTCTGTCATGTTTTTTTTCGGCTTGTTGATTCTAAAGACGTGTTCCAGCCTGGAATAAATAGCATGTCCCTTCTGGTGTTCTGTAAGATGCTTTGCCAATGCCTGTTACCAATGTTTCACCCAAGTGTGCTGACAGCATGCATCCTGGCACTCAAAACGCTAAACAACCTTATTACACAATGAAAACGTAATAATTTTCTCTATGACGGTATCTAATTAGGCAAATCTTAAGACCTGAAATTCTCCCTTCTTTTAGTAGCTTATCTTTAGAAAGATAAGACCAAAACTAGTTCTTAACTGGAAGAGGAAGAGACCTGTCCCATATATGTTTTGGTTAGAGTATTTATCTCGAAAGTCGTGGGGCAATTTCCCTTAGACTGTTGCATCCTGTGAAGAACCTCTAGCGTGGGAAGCTGGTGAGCCTACATTAATCAGAAAGCAGTATCATGTGTTTGATAAAAGTTTCCACTGACGGCTATGCAAAATACAGCAATTACAAATACTCAAGCCAGCCGACACCAACAATTTTCTTTAAAGAAACCAGGCTGAAAAGACAGGGGCAATGCAATTCCTTTGCTGCATATTTTTCCAGTGTACATTGAGCTGCCCCTCAGCTGTTTAAAATTACAGTGGCTGAAGTTTGCCTGAACATGGTCTCTCGCCTTGTTTTACTACAGGGTTGAGATTATTCATGTTCTTAGTGAGAACAAGCTGGGAATGAAAATCACTTCTAAAAAGTCAGCTGGGAATTATTTCTGGTTTATTACCATTGCTTTTATTCCCCAGAAGACCACCATAAATTCAAGAATAAAGTAGTGCTGTGGTGTAAAGGAGCGAGTGTCTCTGAAGCAGTATTAATTAGTGCCTTAGATGCATATTACAAGACAGTATGCTCTTACAGGTACTGTCTTTTGAGGAAATCATGGCAATTTCATTACAAAAATAGTTGTGTAAAATCACATGCTACTTAGCAAACCTTCCCAAATGTCTTGGGAAGGAGTTGTGTTTGTGTCCCGCCCTAGGTTATGTTAGGTTTCCATTTCTTTATATAATCGCTTCTGTGTTTCATAAACAGTCAACAACATGAGTGAAAAAATCCTTGAGTTTCTTTTACTTCAGCCAGCAGCAGGAAGTTTAATCAGTGTTTGTAAAGCATCTAGCGATGTGCATAAAGGAATACGAACTTTGAAAGCTGGCCTACTTCCGATTACACCTCCTACTCTAATTAAACATGTTATTCCTCATTAGACAACTTGCTCTCCTTATAGAGCACTTACCAGGTATATTTAAAAGCAGCATTGCAGAGTTTTAATTTGATGTAAGAATGATCTTCTAAGATTTTAAAGATCTGGCTGTTAGCACAAAAGTAAGGGGTCCAGGCAGATGTTATGGATGTGTAATTCTGTCCTGCTTTTCTTTATGAGTTCAGTATTTGAATAAACTTGTATCATAAACTCAGGAATCCTTTTGCCTTCTGTGAATTTCAGATTTGCTCTGTTAATAGATGCTTTTCACGTTTGACACACCATACACCCCTTTACTGCACTAAAAGCAATTAGCAATAAACGAATGTATTAAGTATTTAGTGTCCTGTCTACAGAACCACAGAAAAGATACAGGTTAAAGGTTTAATTACAGTGCTTCCTGGGACTTGTGCTTCATTTGGCGAGTGATTTTTTCCAAGGCTAGAGTGTGTAACCAATTACAGACCACAAAACATGACCAAGTTCCGCAGGTGAAAAGTAAAGACTCAGATTAGACTAAAGCCAGATAAGCCCATGCTGAACTCAATTGCTAGGTCCTGAGAAGCAGCACAATCTTTGCACAGTTCTGCAGTGTCCTTCTCCTTGTTGGGAGTATTTTAAGTGCCAAATCATGACCTATTAATCCAGCAGGCATTTATCATCCTAAACTAGACAATTTCCAGCTCTTTGAAACCAAACCTGTCTTTACGCATCTGCTCTTGGCAACCTCATTGCTTCTGAAATTCTGTTGTCCATGAAATACTCCTAGAGCATTTGTGGAATTAACTCAGTAGAAATTAATAAAAGCAGAAATTATAGCAGTGCAAACTGTTTATTTCCATTTGGAGATTTGTCAGGTCTGCTGGGAAGCATCAAGGAACACAGACAAAGGCCTTCAGTTCCATAGAGCTAAGTCCTGCTTCAGTTTAACTGAATTGTCAAGAAGTTTTTGACCTGATGGATAGGAATTTTAGTATCTCAAGCAAAGCATCTCTATGCATTTCACATCCTCCCTTGTCTCCAGTATGCTTCTTGGACACCACTTTTTCTGCCCTTGATTAAAATCATATTTTTTGAGTTCATAACTCACTATAGAAAGGCCCAAAGCTGCTCTGCGACACCATTTTAGGAAGACTTGGTCAACGCCGCAAAGGGGTGAAAGCTTTGATATGTCAAATGAATAATTTGATTAAACTAGACTTTCTGCTCATGACCAAGGAAGATGTTTACACCCAGGGCTGTCTCCAAGGGGCCACAGCAATGCTGAGTGCAGCCCTACAGGAAGCCCGCGTTTCCTGCCTGAAGCTTCTCACAGCCAAACGCCCCCTCCTGTGACTCGGGCTCTTCCTTCCTCTCCCTTCTCTCCTATTCAACAGCCATCAAGAAAACGAAGAAAGAGTAAGAATGTTTAAACCCCTTGCATTTTAATGTAAAGAAAAAAAAATTGCTTTCTTCTAAAATGCAAATAAGAAATTGAAAATAGATTCTTAGGATTTACTCATAGTTTTAAATATTTCTTCTTGATTTTCCTTTCTATGCCCTATGTCAAATCACTGAAATAAATGGAACTGTTCTATTTGGTTTCCTTCAATTTTGGACTAAGGACCCTTTCTTACACAAAACACTCTGGATTTGTCAAAGGGTGTTAGTGTCACATAAGTAGTAGGTGGCCTTGACCTCCTGATCCCTAACTCATGTAAGCACATTGAAGAGCTCATAAATTAAAAATTAATCAGTGATGGTATCAGTGAGAGTTGTGCTTCAGCAAGGAAATCACATTTTAGATTCTGTATTTTGAAGAGAACAGAGATACCAATAAGATTTATCATATGATGAATAATGGACTTACTGCTTGGGACAGGACACATTGTACAAATGTAGGTTCACAAAATAAATAGTCAATGATTTTTAACAGCAAATTATTCCTGGAAGTCTGTTAAAATAGTTAGGGACCCATCACTATTTTCAAGTCCTGCTTCTCTGTTTCCTACATACTCAAAAATTTTCCCAAAATTTCCAGAAATATTGGGCTTCTTTTAAGCCCACAGGAAGAAAGGTTTCTCCAACATCCACAGCCCCATTAGACCTCTCTTCCTACATTTCTCTGAGTTCTATCAAAACACAAACTACCAAAACACATTTGGCTTTGATCCTCAGGGTGTATGTCACCACGGAGCAATTTCAGTCAGCAGCTTAAAACCTTAGTTTAAATCAAACAAGGTGACTGTTGAGGCTGTTGAATCTCAAATTTACCATCTGCCTTCTATAATACTGCAGAGAATTTAAATTTTCCAACTTCTAATAAAAGCTTTCAACCTCAGAGTTCAGCTTACTCTACAAATAATTTAACACAGGAACAAAAGACGTAGCTCATTTCACTGTTCTTGTCTTTTCCTCTCTGGAAATGACTATATTAGGAGGAAGACACTTGTTATTAAAACAGTGTCATATTAAGAGGTGACATGTTAACAAATACGAATCCCAACACTAGAGCAGAGCCACAACTGCCTATCGAATTCTGATGCCCAAAATCAAAACTTTTTGCGTGCGCAGCTTTACAATGAGAAAAGACACCATGGCATGAGTAGCATGTGGATGAACTGGAAACACCAGGAAACTGCTGTTGATGCTTGCCTGGCAAATATTCAGCCTAAAAAATCTCAGCTGATATTTTGATAACCAATTTAGAGACCCAAAACCAAATTTATCTCTGCACAACAAAGCAGATGGGATGCTAGAGGAAGATGAGAAAGACTGGTCAGCTGTGAGGAACAGCCTTTTGCTTAAGAAGCTGTAAGATAGTCCCAGGAAAACAGAGAAGGCATAGAGAAAACACACCAGTCCTTTCAGATGGTCCATTACCAGGCCAGTTATTGGCAGCAAGGTCCCACACCACCTAGCAGTATGCTTTGGGTTGATAACATCGCCTGTAAAAGTGGTCAATTCATACTCCTTTGTGTGTGCAGTCTTCCTCCTACCTTCAGCTGGAACTCACTCTAATTTGCAGCCTTGAGGAAGTATCATCAAAGACAAAAGCAACAAGTTAAGAGATTAATTTTCATAATAATTTTCATTTTACTATTGCATAGGTTTCTTAGCTTGGAATTTCTTTCTAATTCACTATTTCTCAAAGCACCTCTAATTTTGAAGGCGCTGTAGTCAATGTCCAGGACTTGCACTCTTCTGGGGTGGTTTGCAAGAAGTTCTTCCTCTTGCAGTGTGGCAGCAGGTGAACTGTGCTCCAACACTAAAAACTCAGCTTCACCCAGCACAGATCTTCACTGTAACACACAGTATGCCTCCTGATCTGGTACATCTGTCAGTTTTCAACAGCGCTAGAAAATCAATCATCTGGTACAAAGCCACAGTATAGTTTGCTTCTAAAAACAAAAAACAACCTTAAAAGACAAGCTTTTTAGGTGTGCAAACTGAAGCTTTCTGTCTTTTCTGTGAGTCAATTCTGCTCTGGGAGAAAGACAACTCTAGTTCTACCAAACATTTTATTCACATCTATGCTGCACGTTAACTTTTAAGAATAGTACATGGGACTATCTCCCTCTCTCTATGTCAAAGTAGTTGCTTTGCCAAACCCATTCATACCATGGATTCATATTTGCCCATTGATTTTGAAAGTCGAGGCAAGCAGTCTGAACAGAGATGACATGAGCAGCGCAAGAGAAAGCTGGCTGGCATTTTTTATGGCAATATTTAAACAGCTCGTGTGCTAGGTCTCCCGCTGCTGCTGCACAAATCAGAACTGCAAGATCAACACAGGTGGCCCAGTTTACTTACAGGTAGAAAGAATCATGTCTGGTTGTCCGCTTATATTCAAATGAAAATGCAAAGCTCTCTTCATCAGCCGTGCCAGCAAAACAGCCCTAGCTGAGCTCTTCACTCTGATATGAAACACAGTAAACCACAAATACTTTGACCCCACCTACTTACCTTTTTTTCTTAAAAAAAAAAAAACAAAAACGACAAAAAACCACCCCAGACTAATCTGACATTTGTTTAAAAAAAATTTAAAAAAAAAAATGGGGGGAGGGGGTGGGGAAATGCCTGCTTTCGAGTATCAGACACGTATTTTACAGAAAAAAATATATATTAAAACGTAATCAGCAGGGCTAAAATATTTCTTCTAAGAAAAAGGAAAAAATACAGCAAATATCTATCACAATATTTCCGTCCTGTTCAGATGAATTTTTGACCCCACCATTTGAAAAAAATTCAGTTGTAACAAACCAGAGAAGAAAGACTGAAGTCACTGAAGGATGAGCGAGCTCATCCAGAAGAAACGATGGTGCGGTATTTCAACCTGTCTTTGAAGACAGCAGGAGAGTCAGCAAGACAGCTGCCTCCAGAGGTGCTCTGATCCTTTCCAAACTTAGCCATCTAATGCTGTGTTCAACTGAAAAGAAAGAATACTTTCGTCTCAAAACCAGGTGCCCCACAGCTCCTGGCATTCTAAGTATCAAACCCAAGGGAGGGAAGCAGAGATTATCCCCAGGTTCTGGCAAGAGGCAGCCAAAGTGGTTGGATTCAAACCACTCACCTCAGTGAGGAAACCACTGCCAAAAGTCAGCAGCTAGGGTGTGATTTATTATATAAATGAATAATAAATACATAGTTATTGTATAAAAACAGGCTTACGGTTTATGGGAAACTATTAATCTCCTGATTTTGCTATGCTTCATTTGTGTTTTCAGGGAAACATCACTTATTACTGTGGCATTCCTCATGAGGTGGTGTTCAAAGTGTTGGCAATGCCATGCTTTGCAGGGCGTCCACTCAGAAACTGAGGTGGAAAGGAGAAGCCAGGAAAGGAAAGATGACCTCTGCTTGCATTAGATCTACCATGTGCCTTTTTTTACTACAGGCAGAAACCCCTAGTTTTTCCCCTTTAAGAATACACGCGGTTGGTATTGATTAGGTAGTGATTGGGACTCAACACTTAGACAGGTTGGTTTCCATCATTGCAATAATCTTGAGACTTTACCATTAAGGAGGAAGGACGCAGACATTTAAACCTTTCTGACAGCCTGTAACTTTTCCAATGAAAGAACATGAAACAAAAGGCTTTCTCCTTTTGATCATAAAGATCCCAGTGCAGGGAGCTAGCCTAACAGAAATACTCAAATGATGGAATGTATCGAGTTATTAAAGGTAACTGTAAGTTAGATTGATTGAAAATAAACTTCATCATACTCCTTTCTGCTTATTTAAAAAAAAAAATTACAGAAAGAAGTTTCTGTGCAATCTATTTTCTATTACACATGGCACAAAGGCACAAGTAACAAAAGAAAAAAGAAAACATGTCATAAAGTTACCCAGGAGGTGGCTACAGCAAAACCAAAGCGCAAATACTCCTCACATTCTCTGACACAGAGTTGGGTTAACTGAAACAGGCTTCTGCAAGGCTGTGGAGACATTAGCCTCCAGCAGAGGGGAGACAGCACGTAACTTCTAAGGAGTTCAGGCATTTCTGCACTGAACATTTCATCATGGCCAAATTAATGTAAATATATACTCATCCTACTGCGTATATTTAGTATAGAGTGTGTATACACACAGATACACGTAGAGTATCATAACACCATGTTCACCTGGACAATGAGTTTTGCTTATGATGTACTGACAGTAAATTATTTACAACACATTAGTTGGTTTCAAACAATAGTTAACATTCGGTTTATTTACATACACTTGTAGTATGATATTTTCTGTTAAGAACAGAAAGGTTAGATCACAGACAGAAAGAGAAGCCTTCCTTAAACACACAGGATAGTGTATTTTCTTTCACTTACAATCCCAGGGATGTAGGTGTGTATGTAAGAAAAGGTAGGACAAACTCGTACTTGCAAATTTCGAGAGGAAGATACACTTGTTATAAATAAATGCATGGAATTTATATATTTACAGTACATACAGCATATAAATTATTTTATAAGTAATCCAAAACAAGGTACTATGGTACACTGACAGCCAGTTGTGCTGAATCTGGGACTTATTTTTCAGAACTAACATCAAGATAAACCGTGGGAGGTCTCTGGTTGACCAACCAGCATGGAATGGCTTGGGGCATATCACGGCTCAGGTCCAGAGTAAAGCATTTTGAGTGTTACACTAAACTGAATACTGTTAACAACCTATGTGCAAAAGAAAGAGACACACTTTGTGTTCTTGATGTGTCATAAACCACCCATCAACCAAGAAAAATTACGTTTCTGGAGAATCTCTGGAAAGATTTCAATGTCAGTAAATAGCCATTTATAAATACCTTCGATTTTTAAGCATACAAATCACTACTAACACTACTGCCTGTGTAAAGAGAAACTCAGAAACCGTGGACTGTATATACACGAATCCAACCCAGCAAATGCAAATGAAGCTCTTGGCCTTTGGCCACATTCTCTCCTCCTCCATGAAGAGCTCAACTCGATTGCTACGCAACACCGCCTTCTCAGAGAAAACATAGAGACTGCAAGTACTGCTGAAGATACTGTGCTCATTTCCCAACATCATGTACAACTCTCCTCGTGCCGGGGCAGGTCGGATGCTACAGGCTCCCCGTGCTGCTGAGCAGCACCCAGCAGCTTAACAGAATCAAGCCTTTGCCAAGAAACGGTGAAATCACATCTCTGGAAAATGGCTTCTTTCCTGCACTTCTGCTGACGTCGTCTTCTCTTCAGAACGCGTCTTCACCCTCAGCGATGTCGACGATTGTGTGGAGCAAGTCTTCAAAAGTAGGGCGCCCCTCTGGTTTCTAAAAACAAAAGCACGCAGAACTGCCATCAGAAAGCAATAAAGGTGTGTTGATTTTGGTGAATTACTGGTCCTGATGCCATTTCTGTGGCAATGAATTTACCGCGTCATTACACGTGACAGGTAGTTTATAGACGTATCCCTCCATTTCAGTAAATGTCACCTTTTTATGCTTTGAAAAAACATTAGGTGGGTGTTGCCAGACTACGCTCTTCATATACCTAATTATTTTCCACGGTTCTATACTTTTTCATTCTCATCCCCATGGCCACCTCCACTCTTTCTTTATGCAAGTCGTTCACGCTTCTAAGAATTTTGAGTGTCACTCTCTGAAGCCTGTTCAGTGTTATTTTTTGGACTCTGAAATGAGACTGTGTCAGACTTACACAACAGCATCCTTCATCTACTGTATCTATCCTTCCATACAGTTCCTTATGTGTCATAACATCCTGTTTGTTTTAATTACAGCAATATACCGAGATCTTTAGTTTGTTGGCTCCCATGCACAGCTTTTCTTGAACTACAGATATATTTGTCATTCCACAGCCCTCCAGGGCACTATTTTTAATGCATTTTTTGTTGCATGAACAACTCCTTTGCAAGTTTTAGATCAGTTGGTTTGATTCCTAATTGCTCTCTGGTCCAGCACCTTCTCCCCCAAGACAAGCATCAGACAGTATGCCATCTTCATTACTGGAAAAGAGTAGCTTTTTCCCAGCACCCCTTGTGGCAAAGACTAACTAGAAATAAATCACGTAGCTCCTTCTGTTCTTGGTGACCTCAATTGCTGTCTCAAAACTACAGACATCTCATTAAATGCACTTATGCTCTTAGAGACTTTCTGCTTTAATGCTGCAAAAAAAAAAAATATACTGATTTTATTTGGTTGATAAACTATTTCATTTGGGGTTGTTCCCACTTTGACCTTTTCCAAACCTGTACGGTCAGTGTCTTTCTGGGTTGGGAGGATCAGTGGTACAGTTTATTGTAACCTTTCTTTATAAACTTTGGGATTTGTATTTAGATTCAACAGCAAGTTAATTTATATTTCCTATATAGTATATATAATCAGGTAATTAAGTTTTCCTTTAAAAATATTTTTGATCATTCTGGCATGTTTCTGATTTTATATTGCTTCAGTTTACTAATCCTTACAGATTCTCCACCTCTGGGCCATTCTGTCTGATTTGCTATTTCTGTTTCATGCTAACGGTATTTGTACACAGATACAATCGTGACTAGCACAGACTTAGCAGCTACCTCATTTTGTTATTAAGCACTTTGCTTAGTACTTAATCTGACAAGTCTGTTTGCTTCATAGACATTTCCTTGGTGGTTTTTCTTATCACGGCTCCAGTTCGGTTGCAAACCCTGGAGGAGACCTTTGTGTGTTGGCAATAAATACACGAATAGCTGAGAGTGCTGGATACAGTCAGAATGCTGCCAGAGCTTCATTGCTCTTGCTAGATTAACCTTTTTTTCTCTTTTTTCCAACACAAGGATCAAAACTAAAGGTACGTACCTCCTGCCAACACATCATCATGATTCCATACACCTGCTTGCAGGCTAGTTTGGGCCGATACAAACGATGGCCTTGGCTAACCATCGTTACTACTTCATAATTGGAGCTTTTTTCAAAGGGCATTTTTCCTTCTGTATATACTTCCCACATTAAAACACCTGGG
>VZTM01031164.1:131785-203871 GCA_013400555.1 Jacana jacana
GGGAGGGGAGAATACAAGAAACATTAAGAAAATAAGCAAATAACTTAAAATATGTTTATTCTGAGCCCTGGACTCAGGATTTCTGACAGATAAAGGGTTTGAGATCCATGTTCAAAAAAGCATTCATGTATCATCACTGAAAACATTTTATTGTAGTAGCATGGGTTTTAAGAAATAAATTCTACAGGTCTTTGTGGAACTTTATGCATAAAACTGGGGCAACTGAGTTCTGTTTAGATGATTGAATCTTTCTCGATAATTGGAGCTTAACTAGCATTGACAAAAACGTAAAAATAGTGGTTTAGTGTTTTCTTTCATTGATGAATGTCTTACCAAATGACCAGACATCTGACTTGCTGCTGAATCGGCTGTAGTTAAAAACTTCGGGGGGGCACCATTTCACAGGAAATTTAGCCCCTGAGGAGCTTGTGTATTGATCATCAAGGACATACCTGGAAAGAAACAAAAAAATGAAAGGGAGAAAGGGGAGAGAGGAGGGAGAGAGAGAGAAGGGGAGAGGATAAAAAAAGAAAGACACACATTATATCTTTCAGTCAGCCTCCGGGCCTGCAAATGATGTTAGATACAGGTTTGAATATTAGAAGCTCATATTGCCACCTAACGGCCATGGCTGTTAGCATCCCAGAAGTGAGCATCACACAAGAAAAACGCTTCTCTGGTGCAGTACACTAAGGTTTCAGCCAAGACCCATTTCCTTTTTCTTATTACCTCAGAGACCTCTTGTGATTATTTAGCTATACAACATAGGCCTAGGCCACCTGCAAGTTAAATGCCTGTATTACAAGAGAAAACGATGCAAAAGGCATAGATTTCTTGCCCAGCCAGTCTGAAATTCAGATTGCCAGGGGACACAAAAGCTCAGTGGCAGGGAACGGTGGCAAAAGCCAAGAAGAGTGTGGTCAAACCATGATGCTTTAGCACCTTCCTTGTAATGACCGCACACCATACCCTGCCTCACCCACACATCACCCCCTTGACGTAGCACCCAGGGGTGCTAACGAGGGCAGGAAATTAAGCCTTCTCCAGGCCTCAGCACCTCACAGCACTTCAGCCAGCCAGATGCCACCCTGAACCATCCACCCCAAGAGCATCCCAAAACCACTGTGCAGCCTCTTTCTGTCATTTATTTACTAAAATACAGATTAACAACTATTATCTCTGTTGAATGAGCTCTGCTGTCCAAGACACAAGCTCTGATATGCCTCCTGCATCACTACAAGGTTAAAATCTGTAAGATTTTCACAGATGATACGGATAGTTGCTAGCAGAAGACCAGTCAGACCACAGAGTCAGTTCAAAGCCAGGCCTCTCATAGTAAGAGTGAGATACACTCAAACCTCTAGAGAATAAACTGCCTAGTTTTGATTTTCCGGAACTAAAATGAGTAAGGAAATCAGCACACGACCACAGAACAAACAAGGTGTTAAGGCACTGGAAAAAAAAAATGAACCAAAGGATGTTCCCCCCTGAGAGGCAAAAAAAAAAAAGATAAGTTTTGATTTTTGCCTGTAATTTTGCTGTGCGTGTGTTGCCTTATGGCTTAGTACAAGGGTTAGGTATATTTTCCCAAATCCCCACAATTGTGTTAGCTCACTCAGCCATACCTTGTCATTCCAAAATCAGACACTTTGACCACTCCTGAGTCACTCACTAAGCAGTTCCTGGCAGCCTGCAAAGAGAATGGTTAGAGTTGCATGAAAAACTTGTGGTCCCATGCAGACAAATTACTTTGGAGGAATTTGTCATCATTAATTAGAAAATTCACTTATTTACCAAGCATATTCAGTAGTGTATTATCATTATGACCCAGAATAAAAGACACAAGTCCATTTCCTCTTGACAGTAGTGTTTTGATAGCTAAATCATTTTGTAAACAAATCACCTCCAGGGACTCATGAGTGGTAAAAATGGCACCAAGACAGAAGAGGGATATGCTGTTACATCAGCAGGAATAGCTATTAATTGTTTATAAAAATTGCAAAGAAATTTTATTTCCATTTCCTCGGGAGGGAGAAACCTCTCATCATTTTCTGATTTTAGAGACTTGACTGGACCCTACAAAACCAACTTCAACTATTTATAATTTTCTGTGAGCACAAAAGCTGCTACCTACAAACAGGCTGTTTCAAAAAGGAATAGCTAAGTTCAGAAATAAAAATTTCAAAGATGAGTGTAGTGCTTAATGGGACGTTACCAGGTCTCTGTGGATGAAGCTGTTTCTCTCCAGGTACTCCATCCCCTCACATACATCTTGGCACATGGTGAGCAGGATGTCTTTACTCAAAACTCCTCGTTTTTGCCTCAGGTAATTGAGAAGGCAGCCGTGCTCCATGAACTCTGTCACGATGTAAATAGGTCTCTGTTGCGTGCACACACCATACAACTGAACTAATTTAGGATGCGTTAGCTTCCTGAAAAGATTGAGATGGTGTTTGTTATTACTTCCTCCACCCAGCGCTAGCTCTCCACCCCACGGTACTCCAGAAATAGCACCTGCCCCAACTGTTTTATCTATAATCAGTATTGGGCATCACAAGCCTAGAACTAGCAATAAAAGTGCCAGGCACACAACTCACATCATTACTTTGGCTTCTTCAATGAAATCCTCTTCGTACATGGCACCTTCCCGAATCGCCTTGATGGCCACTTTATACTGTGCCCTCCATTTCCCGAGGCGCACCACGCCAAACAGACCGCTCCCCAGTTCTCTCATGAACGTCAGTTCCGAGGGATTAATTTCCCATTTCTCTATAAAACAAAACAAATGAGAGGGCGTGACTCCCCTGTTAAGGAACCTACTGAACTGCTGGGTCATAAGGAAGAGGAAAGGGAATCTGGATAACGAGCAGGTTGGGGAATTTAGGGAGAAAACGTCCTAGAATTTCCCTGAAAACCGAACACTTCTATATCTCACAAAAGAAAGTTTTAGGTAGACATGACCTTTAAGCAGCTGCTGACTAACACAGAAGGCAAAACTCCAACTTGCCTGAGGCCAGAAATTGCATACTGATACGATCAGGCGTGATTTCAGCAAGCTGACATCACAGAAATTCGTGCCAATGTGTAGAAGTTTCTCACATCACCTGATATGCAACGCTTAAAACAGGTTATTCCAAATTTATATTAAAAAATAAAATAAAATAAAATAACCCCTTCACAAAGATCAAAGGGCCAAGGTTGAGTCAGAAGTCTGAAGGCTTATGAAGGAGTTTAAGGCACAGCTCTTTAATCGGGCAGAGCTTAAGGTGCACAATAAAGTGCAGAGAAAGATGCCAAATTCCCCCAGACTGCTGGTGACACGTTCTGCCTCTCCTCACTGCTGCCCTTGGCACCCCACGCTGACCACCAGCCGTGATGCCCTTTGCACCCTCTGTGCAAGGGTCTCCAAGGTTCAACTTGGAGCCACATAAGTTAGTAGAGTCAATCTCAGTACAAAACCAGGCCTTTTCAAAATTTTTAGACAATATTGTAGCATCCTAATGTACATAAATTCATCTAAGACACGTGTAGATGAATATAACACGCAGTTACCATAGCTGAATCCTGCCGTTGTTGGTGCCGTCATCTTCTTTGGGGTCACTGGGTAACGCAGCCTGGTAACGAGACCTGAGGTTCAAAGATAGTTCAAGGGACACAGCTTTACTTACGAAACAGCACTAGGCAGCAAGTCAGCCAGTTGTTCACTGTAAGCCCGTTAGCAATAAGCTTATCATTACATGCAGCTTCGACCATATTCCTGCTATTGCACTGACTATTCAAAGCAGCTACCTGAGGTACAAAGGAGCTCTCACAGCATCTCACTTGTTCCACCTTCTTTACTGGTGAGAGATGGCGACAGATATACAAGTACATATTTTGGCTTTACACAGTTATGTTGGCACCAACAGAGGCTGAGGACCCCTTTCAGATCAGAAAGATTATATAAAAATGGGTACTTCTCAACATTACTTTTGATCATTTTGGTTTCACACATATAAACCCCAACAGTTTTACATGGGAATTTTACATATACAAAAATGCTGTGTCCTAACTGAAGAGTCTCCTAAAATCTTGTCAGAACTCAATATACTATAAGGTCAAAGCAATGAAACAATAAAGAAACAAGTAGTAAAATCAGTTATAATAAATGAAAAGCAGGATTATGTTAGAGTATATTTTCCAGAACATCATCAGGAAATGCCAGGTCATCTGAAATATATATAACCATCTGGAAAACACCAGTCATGAGGGAAATTTATGCATAGACTGGACATGAAAAAAAAAATACTATATTAGTATCTGTGCCTTGAACCTCTCTCCTCATCCCATCATAGAGTGGGCAGACACCAGCATCAGCCACAGATGTGAAGTGTCCAACCTTTACAAAGACTCATCTTTAGGGATTTCCTAAACAAGACATTACTGTTCTCCTCAGCTGTCTGCTATATGGGAAGATTAGATCATTTTAAGCCATGGTGACCCACAGGTAAAAGCCAGGGCCTAGTATGCACTCTGGGGAAGTACCATCCCCATCCATCTGCTGTGGGTCACAGGCAGCAGAGACACCATGTGGAGCTAAATGAATTGACTTGAAAATGACTTGATGCAGCCATTTATCTGTTACTCTGAGGACACTAATCTATTCATACATTCATATAAATATACATTTACATAAAGCCTTTCAAATGATTGTCTATATTGAAAAAATGCAAAAAAAACAGTGCTTCCAAGACTTCCCTGAAAAAGAAGGAATTATAAAAACCTAAAAACTGTCATTAAAACCCAAAAATGTCTCACCCCCCATTTTCTAATCAACCGTAAGTGACAGAAAAAAAATCCAGTTCATCTACCTGCTGCATTATGTTTATGATACTCAATAATTTCTGGAATGGAGTTGAAGAGATGTTTCTCTGCGAGGTAGTACTGCTTCGGTGACGTCACTGTTTCTTTTATATGGTAGTGTCTTATTCCTGATGAACCTTCTCTGGAAAAGTAACCATAATAGTAATAATAAACAACAACAACAATTAGTAATAATAAATCCACAACAAATTACATTGGTTTTTTTTCAGGAGGAGTACATTGACTAGGAGAAGGAAACCGAAAGGGCCAGCTCAGGTTCCCAATGCTTCAGGAACAGCTTGAATATCAAAGACCCCAAGCACTGGTGACTCGCCCTGATCTCAGTGCTCAGATCAAGTTGAAGATTAACCCATCAAAGGTTAATTTTCAGCCCGGTGAGCTCCCAGATCCAGCTCACCACACGCCAACACAAACATTTGGGCTGGCAGGAGGGAAGAGACAGATGTGGTGGGAGAGCAAGACCCCCATTTCTTGGGTGGAGGTTCAGGTCTATGCTGGATTAAACCAAACATGATCTAACCAAGCTTATTTTAGTCACCCATCTTTTCTATCACAGCAGCCCTCATTTCTTTCTTGGCCTCTCTTCTCCTGGGCCTTCCTCCAGCCCATAGATGTGGATAGGGATACAAATGGATTCAGAGGAGACAGGGTGTGCAGACGAGCCACAGGAACTCACCCTCCAAATTTTGTATAAAGGGAAACTGTATACAGGCCAGGCTGACTTGAGTCTCTCACCACAAAACCACCTTCTTTATCCTAAAATACAAAGCACATCAACAGTTTTGTACGAAGCGGTTTTAAGCTGCACGTCTCTTCTACTCGGTCTGTAATTTGCACTTGTCAAACCTCTGCTTTAATGAAAGCAGCTACTTTATGCAAACCTCACGGTTAGTACTGCGAGGCTACTGTGCTCACCTCGGTTCTGAGGAGCTGCTCTGCCTTGCTTCTGTTCAGGTTTCTGCTGTACCACCTGCAACACAACATCAGTAACCAAAACTTCTCCAAGGTGCACCATTTACCTAAAATGCTTGAAGCAAAACATTGCTACAGGTTTCATAATTTTACAGTAAGTTGCAGTCCAGAACTGAACCTTTGCTAATGTGCAAAAAGAAAAAAAAAAAGTAATAAAAAATCCCATTAAAATGCCCTGAAGCAAATCCAGGGAGATCCCACAGAAGCCAGCAAAGTTCAGGTAATTGAACTAAGTTTTTTGACAAAAAGAGTTCTCAAACAGGTACAGGCTGATGGTGGGAGTTGCTCCGAACAGGCTGTCAGCCCCAGAGATGCAGCTCCCCGCAGATGGGTCCAGCCACCCAGGGGAGCTGGCTGCCAGGATGCTACTTTGCTCAATAACTGCACAGCTCTGATTTTCCAGGGAGGACCCACTGACCGAAGAGGAGGTTGAAAGCCAATTAAATGTCACGGTTGCACATCCCCAAGCTCAGAAGCACTGACATTTCAGCCAGCTGTAGCAAACAATATGGAAAGGAAAAAGCACACCAGTGGCACAGCACGATCGCTTTGAGAAAAACCTAAACAGCGGTAAGCGAGCAGGGAAGTGGGCACGGCAGCCTCTCATCAAGTTCTGCTCTTCTGGAGATAGTGGTTTCTAACAGCCGGTAGGTGACCTGGAGTAATCCTCCCTGGACTGTGGGGTGACTCAGAATTAGGGCCCCAAGGTGCGAAGGCACAACGTGGCTGGACCAGATAAGGCAGCCCAGTTCCTTCTTTCCCTTTCTGCCAGCCCCACAGCCCAGCCCAGAGCAGGGCAGGGCTCTTAAAGAGAGCCTCCAAGATGAAAAAGCAACCAAAAGCAAGTAATCCCCCCTAGTAAACCCAAGGGCAAAATCCCAGAAGAAACTGTGCCTTCTGGCAAAACACAGCAGCAGGAGCCACATGTGGCTGACAGCAGAGTTTCAGAAACTGGTTTTGATTATTACTGCCTTACAGCTCTGTATTATCTAGAAGTCATAAAATGTCTTAAATTCTCAGGCACAATAGTTTGTGCTGTACTGAAATCTGAATATCAAAACCAGACTTGGAGTCTGCAGTGTTATATTTTACCCTGATGTTCTCAAGAAATACTACATAATTAAACATCAACTGGAAAAAGCTTTTTTTTTTTAAAAAAAAAAAACCTAAACAAAAAAACCACACACACCAAATAATAATAATAAAAAAAAACACAAAAAAACCACAAACAAAACAAAACAAAAAAAAACCAAAACCCATAAAGACTTTCATAGCTGACAATTTACACACATACTCTGAGACTTAAAATGCACAGAGTGATGTATTTTCTTGAAAAATTAGAGGTGCTGCCCCCCAATCTCTGTTCACTTTGAGTGATTTCCACTGTATTTTGCTCCACTATCTTACTGCCACACTTCAGATAGGTGTGTCACTTTAATACTAAAAAACAACTTGTTCTGCACACTTATAATGAGCAAATTGCCATTAAAGTTTCCCTTTGTCTATCAGGGAACTGGCAGAGTGGTTTTCTTGCTTTAATAGTAATAGCCTAAAAACTCCATGCCTGATGGCCATCTTGTTGACTTGACTCTACAAGATAAATCACAGCCAAAATAAATGAGAACCAGAATAAATAGTCACCCATTTCAATTATTTAAGTTTCATCTCCGAGATCAATGCTATCATAATATAAAAAGTTGCTTTCAAAACTTTAAGAGTATATCACTGTTGGGAGATTTATTTATAATCACTGGGCATATATCATCATGGGAGATTTAGATTAGATACCAGAAAGAAATTCTTTCCTGTGAGGGTGGTGAGGCACTGGAGCAGGTTGCCCAGAGAAGTTGTGAAAGTCCCATCCCTGGCAGTGTTCAAGGCCAGGCTGGATGGGGCTTTGAGGAATCTGCTCCAGAGGGAGGTGTCCCTGGCCCATGGCAGGGGGGTTGGAACTAGATGATCTTTAAGGTCCCTTCCAACTCCAACCATTCTTAAAAAATTCTTAAAGCGTAGGTTTAATTTTACGATCTTCCAGATTTTCAATTTAAATTATTTACTTACTCATATTGATCAAGGTTGTTGGACTTCTTTCCTGTTACGTAGTTGCTTGGAATATACCCTTGCTTTCTAAAAAATATGTAATAAATAATCTGAGTGAAAGCACGTAGAATTGCATGCCTAGAAGAGGTCACTCACTTGTCATTTATTTATTACTGACCCACCCACTCTGCTGCTGATTACACAGAGACTAAATTTTCCACATCAACATTTCCACATTAACTTTCACTGCACCTAGAGAAGTGACACGGCAGCAGAAGCATCCAAGAGAACCCAGAGAAAGGATGTAGAAGAGTAACCCTCTGCTGCTGTGTCACTGCTGGGCTCGGCACCCCCCACTGGTCACTGGAAACATGTTTGGAGCCTGCCACAGCCCAGTAACTCACAGTCACCCCTAACATACTGCAACAGGGACCTGATAAATATTCAGGCATGGAAACTTTCACCTTTAAAGCCACAGGGAAAAAAATAAAAATAAACCAGGTAATGTAAAGTTGTAGTCATTAAGGCATCTCACTGCAACTCTCTCTCAACTCATTCAGAGATTGCCCCTAATAATCCAGCTATTAAATAAGATGATCATAATTGAAGTCTGGAAGTTGGAGCCTGCTGAGCTGAGTGCTAACCATATTGCTCCCTAATAAGTCATTCCCCAGAGAAGCAGGAGTGCTGTACCAGTCTAGCGAGGTTTTGCAGGCTCGCTGACATTTTAATTGGGAGAACCATGAAGTCTGTCAGGAAACATAATTGTAAAAGCTTTCAATTACGCAACCATCTTTGCACTGAGACACCCCACAATCTATCAAGAACCAGACTTTCAGACTGGTTTCCATATGGGAATAAAGACACAGATGAGACTTCAGGGCTGGGGTCCAATGTAGGGTCTAGTACAGTTATTTGTTGACACACAGTCAATATAAACTACTACAACAAGGAAAAAGCATTAACTTTATAATGAAAAACAAGGGACTTGTGTTTACCCATATTTGTCTCTCGCCTTCCACCAGTGAATGTCGTTCTTCTCAATCACTGTGTATTCTTCACCTTTCTCTAATCTTAAATCATGGTGTTCTGTAGGCTCAAAGTCATACATTGCCACCACTATCTCCTCCTCTTCATTGCCATTTTCTTCAACTGGAGGAACTGGTGGGGGAGGCCTTCGCTGAAAACGACCCAACATCATTGTCATCCCACTCTGCTCCATTATTCCACCCCACCCACCCTTACCATTATTTCAGTGCAACTCAGCCCAGGCAACCCAGAGGCAAAAACTGAGCTAGTTGCATGTTGCCCCAGGAGTGAGCTGTGGTGGCTCCAGGAGGCAGCCGGAGTGCATATGGCCAACCACCACTCACAGCCTGGTCCTGCAGCCACCAGTACAGGGCAACCCAGCCACCAGTAAACATCTCAAAACCCAGCAGTTACTTATGCAATGGCTTAAACATGCTACCTACCACACTTTTTTCTGGCATTGGAGAGGGCAATCTCATCACACCTGGAAAGAGAGCACAGCAACCAATTTAAAAACGGAGTGAAAGGTTTGAATTTCAGATAAGGTTTCAATACCTTAACTAGCCTTCAGGATGGTTTCCCAAGTCAGAAAGAAAAGACAGCTCCAGTTAAGCATCAGGAAAACATTAAGTATTCCTACAAAAACGTACTAAATCAGATAGCAAGCGACATTCGTGACAGGGTTTGGCAATAGCTGCGCCACACCTGAGCGTGCCACACAGAGATCCCTGAACCAGCCCTCAGATGCAGAAATACATGAGAAATTAAAAAAAAAGATAGAGATACAAAAAGGGATATAAAAAGGAAGCAGCGCTCCTGTTGCCGCAATCTAAAGGACTGTTCCTCTTTACATCTGCTCTTCTAAGAAAATTATCCCCAACTCCCCCTGGCCCTTGCTTTGCTAAATAAGACACTAATTTTGTATAATTTTTTTTATTACTTCTTTCAGGTTCAAGAGTACTTTGTTATCCTGTGTTGTTTGGGGTTTTTTTCCCCACTTTTTGTATCATTTTTCCACTGATGTAGTAATGTGAAACGCAACACGGCTATTATTCTTTTATTTTTTATATTATTTTTTTTATAGAATGCTTGAAAATGAAACAAATTTTTATTTCCCTTAGGCACAGTATTAATGATTCACTCTGCTCTATAAATTTGCCTAATATCTAGGGGTTCAGGTGTGATGGCAGGATCATAGTAAAAAAAGAAAAAGCAGAGAAATATGCAAAAAAAAAAAACCCTTTATATGAAACATAAGTACTTACTGTTTTCAAAGAGATTATATTTCTCACAGCCAGGTGCTAATTTTTCTGTCTGTCTGCAGCACTGATAAATTCCATCTGTCCAGAATTTAGGATGATATTTTACCACTATATTGCTGTTGTTCTTTATTTCTACAAGAAGAAAAAGAACATATACTGAAAGGTACAAAAAAACAAACAAAAAACCCCTACAGGATGACCTTTTTTATATCTATTACAAGATCTTTGACACATGGCATAATCTTCATTTGTCCTTTCTTTAGTATGGCTTCTCTTAAGGACCCTCTTCCAAGTTTACATGGAGATGATTCAATGATAGTAGAGGACATTTTTAGGATAAAATTTTTTTGTTCCAGAAGAGAGTGCTGCATTCCCTGCCTAAACCAGCCGCCCCAGCAGGGGCAGGCATGTGGTGCATCCACAGAAGAAGACCCGGGAGCTAACCTGCACCACGCGACACGTTCAGGAAGCTGTGAAGGCTCTTCCCACCCCTGTTCTATTTATTACTGTTGCAAGACTCTCAAGGTTATTCTGAGCTTCTGCTCCACTCTCATGAGACCCTATTCAGAGTGTCGTGAATCAACATCCAGCTCTGAGGCCCCTAACATAAAAAGGACATGGACCTCTTGGAGCAGGTCCAGAAGAGGGCCATGAAAGATGACCAGAGGGCTGGAACACCTCTCTTATGAAGACAGGCCAACAGATTGTTCAGCCTAGAGGAACAAAGGCTTTGGGGAGACCTTGCAGCCCCTTCCAGTACCTAAACAGGGCTACAGGAGAGATTGGGAGAGACTCTTTATAGAGAAGTGTAGTGATAGAATGAGAGGTAACAGTTTTAAACTGAAAGAGGGAAGATTTAGATGTTAGGAAGAAATTCTATACTGAGGGAGTGGTGAGACACTGGAACAGGTTTCCCAGAGAAGTTGTGGATGCCCCATCCCTGGAAGTCTTCGAGACTAGGCTGGAGCCAGGCTTGAGCAACCTGCTCTAGTGGGAGGTGTCCCTGCACTCTGCCCTGCGGTCCCCAGCCCAGTAACTATTTCTTATTACTTTACAGAGCACCTGTAATTAATGTGAGCACTTGACAGCAGCAGCAATCATTAAAGGGCTCTTGAACAAAGATCTTTACTCATTATGACCACATTAATCAGATCACATCTCAGTGGAGGCGCCTCCTGTCATTTTACATCAGCATAAGACCATCATCAGGCCTACAATGTTGACTAGCTACACTCAAACAAAACTTTTGAGTGATGCCATTAACAAACTTGCATAAGTTTTTTTATGATTTACACATTGTGCAAAAGCACAGTCAAATTCTGACTGCAGCTGGACTTCACAAATGAAATTAAATCTGGGTGTTCAATGCTCCCAGTATCTCTGCTAACATGCTGTGTATGCAAGTCATGAGCTGGACCAGTAGAAATAAAAACCGGTGGATACATGCAATAGGAGCTTGAGCTTTTTCTAGCTTGTGGGTTGACACTGGCCACCAGCTATGCACCCACACAGCCACTTGCCTACTCCCCCACCCAGAGAGACAGTGGAGAGAATAGACAGAGCAAGAAGTAGAAAACTTGTGGCTTGAGAAAAAGAAAGCTTAAAAACCAAGCGAAATAAAAAACACAGAAGGGGTGTAAAGGCAATCCCTCACCATCTCCCACAAGATGCCCAGCCAGTCTCTGAGCAAATGTCAACATGGAAGCCAAAAAACCCAGCCCCCTTCTTCCTCTACCCCATTTTTTTATTGCTGAACACGACGTTGTATATCCTGAAATATCCCCTTGGGTCAGCCCAGGTCCCCTGTCCCAGCTCTTCACCTCCCAAGCGTCTTGCCCACCCCCAGTCTGGACAGAGAGAAAAACCACCATGTGGTTTGTGCCTCCACTCTGTGGCAGCACCGCTCAGCAACAACTAACACACCAGTGTTTTTCATCACTGCTCTGGTCACAAACCCAAAAGACAGCACCAAGTTAACTCCATCCTGGCCAGACAGCTCAAGTGAAAGTATCTACCTGTGTCAGATATTAAGGATGAGCAATATTACCTTCTTTCAGATTCCTCACCCACTGATCCCGGCTTTGTGCACTTGGTGCAAAAATATAAAGCGTGTTAGCATCATATACAACCTGGAGGGGGGAAAAAGGGGAATAATCAACACATTCACCTGGTAACATTTATTTATTCCCCAGGAAACAGAACAAGACAAATGACTGACATTTGACAAGACTCATGTAACTCAGACACAAAATACAGGTACTAGGAAAAGGTTATTAAGGTTTACTGTTCATATATGCTGCTCTCTGGAGATTAAGGAAGAATTTTGTAATGGTACGTTATCTTGACAGTATTACTTAAAAAGCTTCATGCTTTTCTTTGTTCATTCTTTACTGTGTGTTTTTTTAAAAAAACAGCTCAATTTAATTGCCAAAGCTATTTCATCCATCAGACATCCTTTGTTCCCAGCCACTTTGTAACTCCTGGTGGTTCTGTACTGCTCTGGGGTGATTCCTGCCACCTTCTTCACAGCTTTTACTGGTGGAAAGCAAATACTGCCCCTTCTTCACCCCAACCACTCCCTCGATCATGAGTAAGGACAGCATCTGGCTGCACCATACCTAAACATTTCTTTCCCCCTCCTTTAAGTACTTTGTTTTCTGTCTTTATTTTCATTAGGTTAACAATGGAAGAATATGCAATGATTTTTATCATTCTCTTATTTTTATATCATTTAATGGTAATAAAATTAAATTTAACATGAAAGAACGAAGGCAGGGGAGAGAAGCTCTCAGCTAAGCAGTTTTTGAGGAAGACCAGGACAAGGCACTTTCCAGGCAAAACCCAAGCTGGGCGGGTGGGGAAAAAAAAGACAAGACCAAGTGTCTGAGGCACAGCTCCCAGGGGAGGGGACTGCAGGGGAGCAGAGTTCACTGGGGATGGTTTTTAATCACCAGTCTGGAACCATCTCCCAGCACAGCCCCAGAGAGCCAGAGAATGGGCTCAGTAGTTAGAAGGGACAGTACTTTCAAGCAAGTTAGAAGTGAATGCCCTGGTGCTGTTGAACAGAGCACTGTCATGTATATATTTTATGTAAAAGGAACGTACCTGAAATGGATATTTATTTTGACAGGGAATAATACCATCACTTTTTACAACTTCTACGCATTTAATCCTCGAAATATCCACAGATCCTTTTCTGTACTTTTTCTATAAGAGAAAAGCAAAAAAACCATTATGCAAAATAACTGATCTCTCCAATTCTCTTTTTTCTCCAGCAGAGACTTCTTGCTTTCTCTTCCACTTATGACACTGATGTTGCTTTAACTACAGAAGTCATTAGAAAAATGGGAGAGTATAAAGATTTAGATTAGAGAATGTGCACAGAGTACAGTGTAATTGCTTAGTTAAAAGTGCCACTTCTTTCTATATAAAGTTTTCAATCATTTATAATCATAGGTTTAATCTACTCTTCTTTACAAAAAAATAACACCAATACAGATGAAGGAAGGCTTCTCCCTTGCTGATTATTAATTATGATTAAAACCAGTGAGGAAAATAGGTGCTGATGTATCATCTCATCTGTTCTCTCATTCTGTTGCTGAAGAATTTTGTGGCTACAGCTGCGTTCCAGAGAAACTGGGATGTGAGAGGAGCAACCCACGTTCCTGCTGAGGGCAGAAGATAGGGGTGAAACCCATCCCTGGGCCAAGCTGGGGTCCGTGTTGAAGGGACTTTGACCAAGGCTAGCAGAAGCCCAGAAGAAGCGAGGTCAAATGTGCAGACATCTGAGAAGATTTGGCTTGCCTAAATTGATATTATGAAGATTTTAAAGAAGGCAAGGAATGCCCATGGTGCGCAGCTGCCACAATGCACAGAAATACGGTGTGGTTGAACACTCCAGAGAAGGCCAGCCAAAAAACAGGAGGTGATGTGTTCTGGGCTTTAGTCTACGTGCTGTAACAGTGAAGCCTGCACACAAGCAGACCTTTTCAAGGTGGATGTTTCCAAAGGGATTGGTCAAAAACTTTGCCTGAAGCAGAAGAGGCTAAAAATGAAAGCCCAGCACACAAGTTTACAACGTGCTCTACTACATGGGGAAACACCTGAACGATAACCTTCTGAGAGCAAAATGATGATTAATTTACTGAAACTGTATAGGGTCACCTCCCACTTTTGGGAGAACTGAGTCTTTATAATAGGAGAGGAAGTTTCTACTGGAATCCGGAGCAAAACAGAAATGGCAGCAGCACACAGCTGGTCCTGAATTAATCCACATCAAAAATATTGACTGACCAAGCACACCCAATACATCCAGTCCAGGGTGCAGCTTATGAAAGATGGACACCATCCACACAATGTGGAAATAATCAGTAATTACTGAATTACTTGATATACTCCAAAACTTACTCAGCTGCCATCTTCTCTACTGAGGAATGAAATTTCAGCCCAAATAGCACAAGTCTGGCACAATCATAAGCAAGTGAAAAGACAGTCTTACAAACAGGAGCAAAGAGCCACTTCAAACATAGCTGTCATGAATCCACCACCCTAGAAACACAGTAGCTACTGCCCATAGAAATAATGGACGTTTCATCACTGTTTAAAGCACATTAAGACTCAGTCTCTTATGTATACTGTTATGGAGAAAGCAGGCAGAGAAAGCATGCATGAGGAATTCATGCCCATCATAGTCAGCATCAGGACAAGTGACAGGAACTAAGTTCAGATAAAGTGGTAACTGTTATTTAACACCAGAAAAACCAAAACACGCACACAAAAAGAAGCCCAAATAAGGGACTATTTTTTTTAATTGGGTGGGGGAAGGGGGGAGCAGAGGGGAGGGAAATAGGCATTTTAGTTAGATATTTTTAAAAAAACCCAAATCATAAACATTACCATAAGCTGTACTACAGAGCTATATTATGGTAGGCTAAAAAACCGATTTGGACCAAGTACACCATCTGAGACTTTTTGATTGAAAAATAGTTTTCTGTTTATTTTTTATGGTACCCCCTTACTTGAACGTTGACTGCCTGAAGTAAAACATACCTTAACACAAGTGTCAAAAACTGAGTTACTGAGGCCTACAACACTTGGGACAGCAGCAAATATTGCTTCTCCCTTCTCCTTCTCACTCCACGTCAGGCCTGGCAGCTTCAGGGCTGCCCCATTAGCCAAGGCACAACAGGAGGAGCCAAGAGATGCGTTTCTTCACCCAGCATAGAATTCAACACTCCACATAACTGTGTTGAAGACATCTCTCCAGATCTTTTTTCCTGCAAAATGGCATACAAAGAAGAAACGCTTGCTACTTCTGTAAAGCATCTGACCCTGCCTCGTATGTGTGGCACTCATATGTTGCTTGGATCCCACCTGCTGGTTAACTGAGGTTGCAGGACCTACAGAGAGATGATATGCATTGAGGTTTTTATCCAGAATGACAGAAATTCCTTGGAGTAACAGGTTTTATTACTCTCTCTGAACCTGCCTCTCCTCTAGACTTGAAGATTTTCATGCCAGTTTCAGCATTTAGTGAGTGCTTGCTCACAAGGAGCGTCCATCCACTCAGGAGGAAAAAGGACAGGAATCCAACAAGACAATCAACTAACGTTCTGGCAGCAAAAAAATAAAGCCAGCATCCCGATACACAGCACGATTCCAGTAATCACATTTCTGAAGTCATCCATTTGTAAACTTTCACCATTTATGATACCTCAGTTTGCTGCACTCTGAGATGCTAAACTAAGCCAACTCCAAGCTGACCCACCTTGCAACTGAGTCCAGCAAGTTAAGCCTAACATCAGAGAAGATTCTTCTATTTTTGCACACTTGGCAAATTAAAGAAAAAAACCAAACCAAACAACACTTTTACATATGTGAAGTTAAATACAAATGTACTCCTCCAGACATGTTTCAGATTGCCTCAGAAACAACATTTATTAGTGGCCAGCAGGCTTCAAATTGTTAAGTGTGAAGCTGTGTTCTAGCTCAGCATTTCTCACTGTTAAACCAAGGGGCACAGGAGCAGGAAGGAACAACTCAAGAGAAAAACACTAACAAGATGACTGCAATTTCTCTCCCCTCCCTACTTAAGTGATTTCCCTTTAAAACAGGACACCTTGCACACCATCACTGTGTTGCATCTAGTCTGCAAGCCAAATGGCTCACTCTAGACACAGACATGGGGCAGATGTGAAATGCAGAACCAAGGAAAGGCTCCAGCTCCGATGTAGTTGGGAAGTAGAGGTGCAGGCATGAGCCAGCTAGGAGAAACCCAGCCACAACCACTCTTCCCAACAAGCAGCTTCTGCTACAAAGAGACAGAATTAGTACAACAGCTAATTATGCAACGTCAAACCATAGGAGACTGAGGGACGTGCTTCACAGTTGTTTTTTGGAGGTGAAAGATGGCTAGAAAAAGGTTATATTCACTGTAAAAATAGTAGTATTTCACCAGCGCATTCAAGCACGCTGTCTCAAGAAGTACTAAGAGTATTTGGGAAAATCACAAGCCAGGAAAACCAAAGGACCTATCCAAGTTGGTCCACCCGTCTTCTAGAGATAGATATACATCTCTAGAGGGAGAGGCCTACAGAAAGAAACATGGTTAGAACCGTAATATAAGTATAAAAATACTGCATTCCAATAAGGATAAGAAATAGATAAAAATTTGTACTTCAAAGTCATATTAAAGGTTGGTTGGAGTGGTTTTTTTAAATATATCTGCTTGCTGAAAATAACAAAAGGGAAGTGACTGTGCAGAAACTATTATAAAAAGCTTTTAATAATGCAAAATATCATATGTATTTCATACTTGTCTATGCTTCAAAAACATGCTTTATCAATTTTAGAAGCACTGGTCCTTGCTCACAATGAGGATGACCAGTCCAGGCAGCAAGTCTTGTTTCCATGCAGTGCAAAAAGAATAAGCTACTCCTATTATTTAACATATAAGACAGTAATATCAAGAAGTTTAGCACTAAACCTACATTGTCAGATATGGAATATGCTTGAAGCATTACTTTCAAAAAAACCATCCTAGAATATGGAAAGATAAGAAGAACTTAAGTGTTAGATAAGCATACAAATCAAACAGCTCATCCTCTGCACGCTTGGCATTACTCCTCTGCTAAATATAGTAGCTGTACAGCTACTGTACATTTCCACTACCAGATAAAATGGTTTTTTTCTGTGTATTTCCTCTTCGCTGATGAAGATATTAAACTGCTTGCCCTCCAAGAATTGGGGTCAGGGGGCTAAACAATACAAAGGACATTTCATTTGAAAGAAAAACCAAAACAGAACAAAACCCAACAAACTCAATGAAAACACAGAAGTCAGCCTGGCTGTCAAGAAATACCTAGGTTTGGTCTCACCCGTGTTCTCTGGTTCCCCCTCTGTTGTTCGTCCTATTTCTTTCTCCCGTGCCCACTTCTTTCGCCCATGTAGGAAATCCTGAGGTCATCAGCATGTGACCCATGGAACTTGTGTTTGCTAAAATATAGCGGGTCTCAGCATTACTGTCTTCTTTTATGGAACTGCTCTGCAACCTCACAAAACCTCAGAAAAGCCTGGCTAATCCAACACCCCCTGTAGAGAATTTCTCTGCTAGAATATGCTCCAGAGCCAAATGTAAGGGTGGGTTTGTATTTTTATTTTTTTTAAATAGCACTGCTATTTAGCGATAAGAAGCACTGGATACTGTGCAGTTCCCTAGAGAGGCACTCTCACCCAAGCAATTACTGATTATGCAAATATAAGTACTGTAGCTTGGTATTAGAGGGTCACATTTTCCATCCCCTTATTTTCCAGCGTGCCAGATGCGCTGCAGAATGCCCTGCCTCCTTTCATTTCATTTTTTTAATGATCGTTCTAAGAATAGAAATACTTGATACTTCCTTTTCACCATTCCAAAATGGCTAGAATTGAAATATAAAGCAAGAGGTGATTATAATTCTGATCCAGCTTGACCTGATCCAAGATCTGACTCTCAGGAATTTCAATGGGGAAAAGCATATAAAGGTAAGGGAGAAGAAAAAAGACTTGAATTCTTTCCTGCAAAATAGAAAACCGAGAATTCTTTACCATGCCGTGGCTGCTCAGCAGATGCCAACCAGCAACCCTGGAGAGACTGAAAAGCACCAAAAAAAATTCTCTGTATCAGCACTGACACAACTTCCTAACCATGACTACAATGTGTTATCTGTAATGTACTCTTCTCCTGCAATTGAAAGGCAGTCGGTCAAATGTACAAAATTACAGTTAGGATGCAATCACATAAGGCAGCAATGTAAATAAAAGCAAAGGACACAAAATAAATCAGCCAGGCCTCTCATCCATATCAGGACCTGAAATCACCTATAACCTTCCAGCTTTCAATATAACTAGGACATAGCTTCAGGTTCTTTCAAGACAAATATTCTCTTTGTGGTCTTCTCTGAAGTCCTCTGAGTCTGGCCAGCCATTTCTGCCATGTTTTCTCCCCTCTCGGGGACATCACTTTGTCTGTAGGTTGAGTGACACCTTTCATTCAGCCACAGCCTTCACATTCTCTGAACACTAGACTTGGACAACTTGAAGCAAGAAGGGAGGAGAGCACAAGGTCATGGGCATCATAGGCAAGCAACCAGAGCCCCAGGAGAGGATCCAAGGGGTCACCTAGCCAAGGCACTGGCTGCTTTACCTACTCTTTCAAGGTTCAGAGATTTTTTTATGTCTTTGAAGATTCCTGTCCACCCCTCTGCTTTAAACAGTTGCTGCTCCACCAACCCTTCATCACAGTCCAGCCTTTTGGGAACCTCATCCTTCCCGCTGTTCCTGCCTTCAATCTCACAGGCAGGTCCACATCTTCCTTGAACCTTATTGCCTCAAACCAGATGCAGCACTGCATCTAATGCCTTATCATCAGATTGTAAGGGTTCACAGTCCCATTTTTTCATCCTAATGTAACATCTGTGTCTTTCACAGCAAAAGGGTACCAGGTCCTTGATGGGGACAGCCTGAAGTTACTTGAACATACCATATTTGAACACTTCAGCATTCTTCCATAATCATTTACCTTTTGCACTTGTCCACAAGGAATCACGTTCTAGAGAATAAAAAAAGCCTAAACAACCAAACTCACCCTACACCTTACCCCAAGATACCGCTTTGATGTCTAGACTTGTATTCCAAAACACTTGCAACTCCTTCAAGTTTCATGTCACCTGAGAACTCAACAAGCTTCTGTTTCAGCAATAATATCACTAGTGAGAATATGGAAACGTAAGATAGGGCACTCCATTCATCAGAGTCAATCTGAAAACAAGCCACCAATGCCTACTGGACACTGTACCAGTTTCCCATGTGTTCTGCAATGAGGTCTATATAGGTCATTTCTAACGCTGACATCTGAAAATTTCTCATACAGCAGTGTCAGAACGCTTACTGGAATGAAAACACAAGGTACCTGCTGCTTCTTTGCTACCCATGAGACTTGTAATCCCACGGCAGAAAGCCCATAGATAAGTCTGAGGGGGTCTTTCATTTGTTCGTTTGTTATTTGGTTCCTGTCTTTATGGGCTCATGTGCAATTTTGGTATTTTCCAGGTACTTTCAACAAGCCCGTTTTTTCTAGTACTTTTCTGTAAATTACCTTCACAGCATACAGTTTCTCAGCTTCTCCTCTGCACTCTTACAACGAGGTCTTCTCTAGCCTTCCATAATCTCATTTATCTTCTGGCTCTTCCTTCTTAACACCCCTAAGACTCATCCACTCCTGTCTAGTCATGAGGTAAATATTCTCATCCATACCTTGTCAGGGTCTTAACAACTACAACCTACACTTTTCTACTTCAACCATGTCTAATTTGTTCCACTCATAAATATCAAAATTTCTCTAGAACGATGGTAACTGCAGGTTCTCATTTTATATCAGACTTTTCCTTTGGTAGATGTTATAGAGTACAGGGAGTCACTACTGCAACATCATCAACTTATTTTACAACGTAAGTTTCTTTATGACTTGCTCTTTTCCAGGGAGTATTCTCATGCATCAGTTAAGCTGCCTCCATTCCCATGGATAGCTTTAAGTTATTTTTCTAATTCAAACTGCTTCATGTGCACCTGCTTAAGATCTCCCCAGCTGTGTCTACTGTTACCAGTCTTCTCTTGGATTTTCACCCAATATGTGATGTCTTCCAGATCATCATCAATACAGCCGTTCTGCCTATGAACATTTAAAACAATTCTTTTTCTGAATCTGGAGGGAGGAAGGGAATGGGAACAAACCAACCAGGAATCAGCTTCGTGGTTCCCAATGTGATTGTCTACTGCTTTCCAGTAGACCGTCCATCCCAGACTCTCTAAGATTTTTCCTCTCAGACTCTGGGGCCTTTGTTGCAGAACAATCTTCTCATTCATTCATCTCAACAGCTCAAAATGCTGACAAACTTTCCATGAAGCTGTACTTCAGACAATTAGTTCCTACTGTCCTATTTCATTTCCTAACAGGAAGCTGCCTCCTTACAATATCTTGTTTGAGCAGTGGGTAGCTACAGTTCTAACTCAACCCTCCTCTCCGCAGGCTACCATGTAACAGAGGTGTAGGTAACTAACCTGTGGTAAAACTTTTCCTGGTTACCGTAACATCTCATCAATGCTTTGCACTATGTCTCTACTCACTTGTTGGCACATCTTACGTTTTGATAGGCAGCTTCTCAGAAGCACTGGGTTTTTGCTATAAGTGTTTGGTGCTGTTGAAGGTGACTAGCAGCCATCAAAAAATAATTAAATCAACACAAATATAACATGGCTTATATAATTTTTACATCTGTGTAGCTACTTGAAGGAAGACTGAGGACTTCCTATTTTGCTCTCTCATCAGATGTGGCTATCTCGCTTTCATGACTTAAACCCAGTCAGCAGCTGGGACCACACAGCCACTCTCTCACTGTCCCTGACTATGATAACGGAGAGAATCGGAAGAGTAAAAGTGAGAAAAAAGCCCTCATAGGTTGAGATAAAGACATCTTAATAAGTAAAGCAAAAGCTGCACACAGAGGCAAAGTAAAACAAGGAATTCACTCACTGCTTCCCGTGGGCAGGCAGGTACTCAGCCATCTCCAGGAGAGCAGGGCTCATGTGTAACAGTTACTTGGGATGGCAAATGCCATCACTCCGAATGTATGTGCCCTTTCCTTGCTCTTCCCCCAACTTCCTATACTGAGCATGACATCACATGGTACAGAATATCCCTTGGTTCATTTGGGGTCATCTATGGCTCCTCCCAACTTCTTGTGCACCCCTAGCCTACTTGCTGGGGTGCATGGGAGGATGTGAAGAACAGAAAAGGCCTTGACTGCTCAGCAACAGACAGAAACATCAGTGCAATACCAGCAGTGTTCCCATCCCAAACCCAAAACACAGCAACACACCAGCTGCTAGGAAGAAACCCCAACCCAGCTGAAACCACAACACTCACAATCCCATTACTCCAGCTGAGCTAAGATATTTAGATATAGAGATCACAATGCAGGTACTGCCACATCAACAAAGTTATTTGCAAGTATGCTTCACAGAATCACAGAATATCAGGGATTGGAAGGGACCTTGAAAGATCATCTAGTCCAATCCCCCTGCCAGAGCAGGAACACCTAGAGCAGGTCACACAGGAATGCGCCCAGGCAGGTTTTGAATGTCTCCAGAGAAGGAGACTCAACTTGCTTAACTAACCTGAAGAGTATCCATTGGTCAGTCATCTACAATTACCAAGTCACATGTAAGTCTCTGTCTTGATTTCTATTTAATCAAGTGCAAAGAAAAGTTGAAATTAACTATTTCCCTAATGTTGCTAAAAACAATGGTTGTAGTCATTATAGAGCTATTACACAATTAGAAAGGGTGGCTACTCGTATTCTGAGTTAACATTTGAAGATACATCCTGTGAAGAAGTTTGAAAAACCCCGTATTCCATCACATATCTTTTTAGTATTTCATAAGAGGTACAAACACAATGAACTCTATCCAGATGGAAGTGACAGGCATCATTCTAGGTGAGATAACTCGCAAATACACTGCTATACTTGTTTAGCAATACAACTTATGCTGAAAATCACTGTTACAAGTTAATCATTACATCTTCAATTTTATATATATGCATAAAAGTGTGAGTGTGGGCATTTTAAACGATTTATCCTCATTGCACTTCAAAGATTTTAATACATTCTTTTTCAGAAAATGCCAAGGAAAAAAAACCCTGTGTTTAATTGCATTAAGAATTGTTAAACAGCAAAAGCTGAACTGAATTAAAGCCACAACCTCTCTTAGAGACCATTGTGAAGGCACATCCACAGTAAGCGCTGAGGATTACTACACAATTCATAGAGAAGTGTATATCCACTTCCGTTTCCTAGAGGGGAAACAGCAGCCAACTCACAGTCCTCCTCCCGCTCTAGCAGGCATAAAGTTATTGTGCAAACTTGCAAGGGTTTTAAGAAAGATCTATCATTGCTACCTATGATTTGGAGCAAAAAAAATGGCTCTGCCAATCTACTAGTTTCAGAAACTATTTATCTTACATTAAAAGACAAGAGCAATCAGTAAAGTGCTCAGAAGTACTTTAATACTGAATTGTGCTTTCATATACATAAAGAATTAAATCACATATGCAATGACTAAGGAAACCACATAAATTCGGACAATCATAGAATCATAGAATCATTTAGGTTGGAAAACACCCCTGGGATCATCAAGTCCAACCATCAGCCCTACTCTACAAGTTCTCCCCTACACCATATCCCTCAACAGCACATCCAATCTACTCTTAAACACAGTCAGGGTTGGGTTTGGGTTTTTTGGGGTTGTTTTGTTTTGTTTTGTTTTTTGCTGTATTGGATTATGTTTATTTGGATGATGGCCCTAATGGGGCGGCAAATTCTTTTGCAGGCAGACCATTATTTACACATGTTCAGAGAACTCTTTTACATAACAATTATATTATTGTTTACATAACAATTATGTTATCCTTTAACATAATTGTTATGTTAAAGGATAAGCACCATAATAATAAACAGGCTAAGAGAGCTGGGGTTCTTCAGCCTGGAAAAGGCTCTGGGGAGACCGTATAATGGCCTTCCAGTATCTGAAGGGAGCCTACAAGAGAGCTGGAGAGGGACTCTTTGTCAGGAAGTGCAGTGACAGGACAAGGGGAAATGGCTTTAAATTGGAAGAGGGGAGATTTAGATTAGATACTAGAAAGAAATTCTTTCCTGTGAGGGTGGTGAGACACTGGAACAGGTTGCCCAGAAAGGTTGTGGATGCCCCATCCCTGGAGGTGTTCAAGGCCAGGCTGGATGGGGCTTTGACAACCTGGTCTAGTGGGAGGTGTCCCTGCCCATGGCAGGTGGGTTGGAACTCGATCTTTAAGGTCCCTTCCAACTCCAACCATTCTATGAAACAACTGCTACATATTAATCTTCTGTTAAAAAAAGAAAAATAACTAGCACAGCTTTTTGGAACTCTATAATGTTGTTATGCTCTAAAGGAAGTATTTGCACAAGATCAGTGTTGCAATGAAGCTACACAATTTTACCCTGAAACCTGCAGGTTTAGAGTGGGCCCCCAAGCTTTTAAAAGTTATTTTTCCTTCCTTAAAATATCACCAGGGTAATTTCAGTAGCTTCTGTCTCCTGTCTATTCAAATTACAAGAACTGAATACAACTCTTGCAGAAGAGCCTTTTCTCCTTAGGAAGAGACTTTCAACATCAGCAAGCCCTGTGAATATTCACGTCTATACTCAGCTTTTTTTCATTTGTAACCTAGTTGTTCTTTGTTAGTTATTCTGTTTATGCAAGACAGTTTTCTCACAAATTTGATCCTGATGGCAAACACCACGACTGCCAGGGAAAGCGAGAGCGCTCCGCGTTTCCCAAGATCAGCTCATCGGAAAGCCGCCGCCTTCCTCACTCCACCGAAGCATCCTTCTAAATAAGACTCCTAAGTGGTTTCCCTCTGGGGCTATTATTTGCCTCCTCTGTAGAAGCAAATGGCTTCTGCATGCTAATAAATAGGTAAGTGCTGTGCCTACGCCAATACGCTCTGTGCAGCCAACTCCAGAGCTCGTGGGTACTGCAGCACACTCTCCCCAGTTTTCTCCTCCCTTCTAACACCTCAGACCCCCATTCACCCAAACACATGCAGGGTAACCACGGGGACCAGGATTTAGCTTACTCCTTTTGAAAACAAAAAATCAAGTTGCCCAGAGAAATTGTGGGTGCCCCATCCATCCCTGGAGGTGTTCAAGGCCAGGCTGGATGGGGCTTTGAGCAACCTGGTCTACTGGGAGGTGTCCCTACCCATAGCAGGGGATTGGAACTCAGTGATCTTCCAGGTCCCTTTTAACTCTAACTATTCTATGTGATTCTCTGAAAATCCAACATCACCATAAACTGTAATCCATGCAGCAAATGTGAGCAAACAAAGGTGCTAAACCCTAAAGCAGTTTCTTGTTCATAAGTTTATACTCGGCTTCACGCCCAAGGTCAGTGCAAGTTGTTGGGGGCTGGAAAGGTTAATATAAACACGCCATGCTGTGTGTGGGAAGACAGTAACCAAACCACACACAGCAGCACACTTTCAAACTAAAGGAGTGTCACCACTCGGCAAGCTGAGAGAAAGAGAGTGAGCGAAATAGCATGGTGAAAGGGAACATTCCCTAACTCCAATAGACAGGAGGATACCAACAGGCCGCACATTGACAATCATTTATAAAGTTAAAACAAAATCTGTGCCAGCTCTGTGGAAGCTCCACACATGAAAACCAACGTGAAACATTTCAAACCAACAAACTTAACAGGACATCTCACTTGCGCAAGTCAGCTCCTTTCAACTACTCCAGTGACGAGAAGTACTTTAACACCTACAGCTCCTATCTTGCTTTCATCTCAAAGAATTTCCCTTACCTAAAATGCCGTCTAGAGCAGAATCCTCTAGTCTAGTGGCACTTTTAGTTCAAGTGAGCTGCTCTGTCAGCACAACTAACTCAAACTTGTGTGAAATACTTGTTACCTGCTATCATGGCTATTCTGTAAGGCAACAGTAAGTCTGCTCCCACCAGGGCTACCAGACTGCCCTGGTGTCTTCTCGCAGTTCAGGGACATCTTCTGGCCATTCACTGAGCTAGAACTGCCAACGGTAAAACTTACTGCCACACAAGGAGAAGGAAGGCAAACCAAGAGTACTCAGTGGACCGCTCTGGTGGGCGCAGTAGCTTGGATGCTATTTCGGTGTGGTTTGTCCCATTGGCTAACTCAAGAGGAATAAAAGATGCTGTTCTTTGCAGCAGCTAAGCCATTCTGCAGAGAAGCATGGAGGGCACTGGCACCATAGGAAACCAGGCACACTGGTAGAGCTGTAAAATGAATATTCCTTTCCATTATAAACATTTAGCTGTTATTTACTGAAGTATTCCCAATTTCAGTGATAAGGTGGGCTCTTAGATAAACACCAAGATTTGATTTTCCAAACAGCTCAAAGTGTGAATGCACCACATCTTTGAAGGTAAGCTCCAGAGCATTTTAAGTTGAATATGCAAGATACAAGGCCACTTTTGACAGAAAATGACCAAACATACCTAGGGCCATACATATGTGAAGTTATTTCTACAAATCCTTCCTTGGATTTCAAATCTGTACTCACTCCCTTCAAGATGGAATTAGCTAAAGTTTTAGTTTGACCTCTTAAAAGTTGTTAAGTTTTTGCTGTTCAAAAATACATAAAAAATGGACTTTAAAAAAAAACAAAAACAAAACCAAACTTCATTGAATATTTTCTTTTTAGACAAGCAGGTTTATTTCAAAATTGCTTAACTTTGCTTATTAATTTCCTACAGGTTAGTAATTTTTGATTTCTTAGACTAAAGTAGATCAGGAAAACGAACAGAAGCATATGTATGCTGAGCTTTCAAACCACACAAAACGGGAAAGAGATTTCCTAATAAAATATTTCATGCCTTTTGTTATACAGCCACATTACCTGGAAAAGCTACACTGCAATCGATGTCTCCAGCTGAGACCAGCAAGCACAGTGCAGTTCTCATGAGCAAGGGCCTGTTTATGGAAAAATGCCTACCACCTCCCACTTCCCAACCACCAGAGTTACTACAGTTTAAAACTGACTCAAGTAAGTCTACAATACATATTTGAGAACACCATAGGCATCTTAAATCTTTCTGACGGTCGCATATTCAGTTTTATAGTACATCTCCATAATTGGAACAGGAACAGATTTAACTTCTTCCATGTTTTTACACACTCATGATCAGTACTCTGTGCTGGGAGGCCGATTCAGTTATTTCCTATTACAATGAAATTTTATTTTCCTTACAAATGGAATCCATCATGTTCAGATCTCATTATCCACTATTGAAACATTAAGGTAAAAAAAAAAAAGACAGAAAATACTTTTTCCAACAGTCACAGCTGGTGAACTGTTAAAGGCTTCATGAAACTTATAAAAGGCTGAGTTAATGTTTTAAGTTTGTAATTATTGTTAGCCCAATACTGCACAATAGTGCAATAATGGCATTTCCCCAACATCTAGACTTACTAATTCACAGAATTTATGGACAGAAAAAACAAAACGCCAAAACCAGAAGATATCTCCAGTTTGAAAAGAATACTTCTGTTCTCTGACAACATTAAAAGTTCACCTCCATAATGCTTGAAGCAAGTCAGCTCCTGACATATTTTTGTTTTCAAGCTTTAATGTCTATCTTTTTAGCCAGCCTTAAGGCGATTCATCTCCCTTTGTTTTTTTTAAGCCAAACACCATAATGCCCATAAGAAGTTAAGCCATAAACGCCAAGGTCCTTTTGGCTTTCTGCACAAAGTAAGTTTCCATGATATTACTCATGATTGTAGAGCTTTGCACAGGGACCTAAACCAGGACTCTTCTTTCTCAGCTTTCTGGGCTTTGAAACCAGTCTTGAATTTCAGCCTCTTTACTCATGCTGTAGCTTTGCTTCAGTGGTAGTTCACACACCTCCTCCGTGACCTGGCAGATGCTACGTATCTCCTTCTCATGGCAGCAGTGCACCTTCAGCTTCACTATAGGCACTTTGTACCATGACAGGGTGCCTGAGATACTTGAAAGCGCGTATGAAAAAGAAATTTAAATAGGTTATGAGCAAGTTTGAACAAGATTTTACCTTGCTCTAGTAGTCATGCTTATGAGATAATTGTTTACTGCTCTGAGCAGGTGTGCGGCACTTTGTCAAGACACAGCACAGCAAAAACAAAATTAGAGAAGAGCTCCTATAATCTGTGGTTTCTGGTCAAAGAGCAAGTGGTCCCCCACCACTGGCTGCACAGAACAGGGTCAATTAAAACTCTCCACTGCATTTACAAGAACATTATTTGCTATGCTTGACTGCTTTCTGTTGTCATAAGTGTTCCACTTCTGTCACCAGACATACCAAGAATCTAATTCTGTCACCTTATTTACAATCCCAACTTGCCCACGGTTTGAGTATTGACTAATCTGGTTAACAAGACTTAATTTCATCTTGTTTTTAAAAAGAAGTGCTATTACTACTCACATGACCACAAAAATCTGGGTTCTTCTCGCACTCTCTCTACTGAGCTCCCATAGAAGTTAAAATGGAAATACAAAAGATGACTTTGGTTTGCCCAAAGATGGCAGTGGGAATTGTATACTCGCCCAGAGGAGCAGAACTCAGCCACCCTTGGCAGACTGCTACCACTGCAGTAATGGGATTAATAGGAGGGTGTGGGATCTTCTTGGCTTGGGATTTCCATGCTTATCTTACCAATCTGGATTTTGAATATTGCCAAGCTTGAAATGAGATCAGTCCGTACCTATCCTTTCATCTGTCATACCTTTAAATTCAACCCGCGTACACAGCAGTCACATTTATTTCATCAATAAAACTCCAACCATCCAGCAGGGCCAGAATTTTTTTAATCTCTAGTAACTTTTTCTTTTTTTATATCAATTACTTCTGCCAGAATATACAACTGTCTTACTACAGATTTACAGCCCCTATATCATTTGCTTTAAAAAACAAAACCCCCACAACTGATAAAACCCCCAAACTTTTTCCATTTCACTTGCCCAGTGACACAGAGGAACAGATACCACAGTGCTACAGAGATCTTAACCACACAGGTGTTGCCTTTTTTTCTTCCCCAAATAGACACCAATTAACCCTGACAAAAATATTCAGTGTGCCCCTCCAGGATCAGAGTTCGTTATTTCAAAAAATATCGTTAATAAAAAAATGCTGCTTAATGTTTAAAAAAAAAAAAAAACCAAGAAAACAAACAACACACTAAAGTGGGAGGAACAGCGAAAATTAAAAAAGTTCTGAGGTTGGAAAGCTATGTAGTCGGGCTGAGCCAGTCTAACAACCTGCTGATGTCAACAGCCAGAGCATCCTGTCCTCCTCCACCACCTGGCACAGCCTCTGGCATTTGTTAGATCCTGCACTGAGCAAACACAGCTTGCAAACCCAGCAGAACACTAATCCATCAAAAGCAAAACCAGACCAAATACCTTGCTGCTGACTAGTAAGTTGGGTATGGTTGGTTTTTTTTTTTTGAAAGTGGCGTGGATTCCAAAAAGTGACAGGACCAATTCAAGCAGACAGAGGAGGCCTGAAAAGCTAGGACGGGGATGAGATGGACCTGTTTCAGCAGCAAACTGCTGGGCTAGCACCGGTGTCAAAGTTTACTTTCACCTCAACTATCCCTATCTAAGGCTGGAACATTTTAGGAAGTTAGTGGCCTCAGCTGTGGAGGCAGTATGGGCAGCCCTGCTCCATCTAACTGCAAAAAAAACCCTGATAGTTTAAACCTTCACTCAGATCTGTCCACCAGTCAGCCTCCTGGAAGGGTATTTTAGCCAGAAGACATTACCCCACAGGAGGAAGGTAAAGCTGAAAGGGGAAAGTTGGAAGCAGTAACATCTTAAAAAGCGACAACTAGACCTGCAAAACCTGTTAGTTACATTTTTATTTGACCTGAAAATAAGCTGAGACAGGACAAGCATGCATGCCATTCAGAGCTGCCTTGCCCCCACCTATTTATTCTGGGTGGGGCATTAAAAAAAAAAGTATTCTAAAAGAAGTATATATGTTAACTCCATAGTCAGTACAAATACATTAATTCATGTTCTAAGGTGGACTAAAACCTAGTTGAACAGCCACACAGAGGGTGTTGGTCAGTGGCACTAAGTCCAGCTGGAGGCCAGTAACTAGTGCTGTACCAAGGGGGTCAATACTTGGTCCAGTCCCATTCAATATCTTCATTAATAACCTGGATAATGGGACAGAGTGTACCCTCAGCAAGTTTGGTGATGACACCAAACTGGGAGGAGTGGCTGTCACACCAGAGGGTCACACTGCCATCCAGAGGGACCTCAACAAGCTGGAGAAATGGGCCAGCAGGAACTTCATGAACTTCAAATAAAGCCCTGCAACGTGGGAAGGAGCAAGCCCACACACCAGTACACACTGGATGCCACCCAGCTGGAAAGTGAAGTCTTACATCAGGAAACCATTTATTTATACTGTAAGGTTGCACTGAAAACCCTAGCACAAGTTACCCAGGGAGGTCATGGAACCTCCATCCATGGAGATATTCAAAAGCCATACGGACACAGTCCTGAGCAACTGCCTCTAGGTAGCCCTGCTTGAGCAGGGGCTCAGACCAGGTGACCTACAGAGGCCCCCTCCAACCTCAACCAGATTTTGCTTTTAAGTCTTGGCTGTGTCCAAGCTATACTCAGAGGACAGCAGCTACAACAGTCTGTTGCGGTCTTGGAGCATGGTAAGTGAGCTCCATTCTGCCTCAAGTGCAAGCTCCAGCAGAACAATATGCTCAGCAAGCCTTAGCTCTCCTGTAGCCTCGTTCAGAGGCAAGACAGCTGACACAAGAGGTTCCAGAGTTGTCTCCACTGTGTTTTACTTGTTGATTGGCTTCCTGGGGTGGAGCCAGAGCCCCACTGGCTACTGCAGCCATTTTAATCCCCTTCACCATTGTGACAAGTCCAGAAAGTAACCTCAGTTAAGTGGAAAATTACACCCCCAGTGCTAAAGATATGATGGGGCATTCTGGGGGCACGTGATTTCGATGAAACTGAGCTTGGAGCTCATTTGAAAAAAAATGCTGGTCTGATAATTTGCCTAGTTTAAACAGTTCACTTTGGGTGTAACTGAATTCACACAGAAAGCAGTAACAGGGATGAGCTGCTCATGCTGCCAAAGATAAGCTGCTTCCACCTTCATTTCGATCCCTGGGTTACATGATCCACTCTGACGAATCTCATCCCTAGCGAGCTTGGTTTGCAATGCTCCGCTCCTGTCAACTGCTCCTCCTCCTGTTTGAGTTCAGATAATTCCCAGATGTGAAAGTAACAGCTTTCACAGTAAACAGGGCCACAAGCAACTTCGATTTTACATTTTTCTATCTCTCAGGACAGAGAGAAAGAAATCAGCTTTGATGACCCACTAGGCTTCATCTTATCTTACTCCTGGCATCCTGGCTATGTACTACAGCTATGATTAAGAGCCAGTTCACACCAACTACCAGTGGTAACCTCTGTCAATCTGCACCACAAATAAGAAAAATGGCAGCTCATGTCCATTGCCACTGCCCCCACCCACTCCTGACGATATACAGTAGGAAAAAAGTCAATAGTATATTAAAAAAAGAAACAAAAGGCAGTCTATAGTATAAATCTGTGTCTCCTACCTCTGCTCGTCCTTCGTAATATGTTAGCATAGACTTTGTAAGTACAAACAGCCTCTCTTTGTAGTTTAAGGGAGAAGTCCTCTTCTTCTGCTGTGATCTTTTAATCAAAATCTCTTGTAGGATAGTAGTCATATTCATTTCAGCCACTTGTCACCTCTGTTCCTAGCCATTGAATAGCGGTTCCTGGGAAGACGAGAGAAATAAATCATTACAGTATCTTTGGAGGATCGCTGATCTGGAGACTTCTGTAATAAAAAGAGCTTCTACTTAAAAATGAAACTACCTGAGCACACAGAAAGCTGGAGACTACTGTAAGCACTCGGAATTTTACAGAAGTTAATGATTAGACAAGAAAATTCAGGCTTTGATGAGCGAGGGCTGCACTGACACGCTCCCAGGAAGCCAAAAGTTCTGACTGGGATGAAAGAAGTGACCCTGCAGATTATGGCACAGAAGGCATGAGTGAGAAGTACAAAGTGTGCTCCAGGCAAACAGCAGTGTACAACTGCTCCTCACCACAAGGTCCTACTGGGTATCAAGAGTTTTAATCGCTAACGTACGTGGACATAACAGCCATTTGCAAAAAAAGCTTGATATCCAAAATTGAACACAGATCAGCGAAAATAATTTTGAAAATTCACCTCAACTCTATTAATGAAAGTTGCAAACGCTCATGTAGAAGATGATGTCAGTTTCAGAACAGAATTTTAAAGCTTATGTTTCATAAATTGCTAAGTATGTGCCCTCCATCTTCTATTTAGAAAGACTTCGTGCTGACCAACATTCACTTCTGACAGTTCTGGTCACTCAGTGACATCAAGCTGCCGTAAAGTTTGACACCGTAATCACTACCTGTAGGACAGATTTAGGAGTGCATAAAAACAAATGCTCCCACAGTTACTTTGTTTGCCAGTCTGGCTCCACAGCCCTGCCAGGGGGGTTGGACTAGATGATCTTTCAAGGTCCCTTCCAATCCCTGATATTCTGTTATTTTGTGATTATGGTTGGTAGAAACCTTTAAACTCATCAAGGCCAGCCACACCACCCTGCCACATATGGGTGGAAGCATTCCCCTGGCTGGGCTGGGCACTGGGCGAGGGATGGGATCCCACCAGAGCTTTCATCATGCAGCACCGACCGCTGCCTGCACAGGCTTAGCACATGAGGTGGCACAGAGGCACAAATGGAAGGGGTGGAAGAGGCTGCAGAGAAGTTGTTCTAGAATATTTCCGCCCCCTCCTTGCTAAATTTCTGCCCACCTCAAGCCCTGCTCCAAAGCAAGGGTCATGGCAAAGCCCAAGTCCTAGGTAGATACTGCAGATCTGCCTACCAGTAGGAAATTTCCCTCCAACCTATATTTAAAAAAAAAAAAAAGGTTTTTTTCACCTCACAGGGCTTAATTTATGCTCCTATTTACTGCCTAAATTATTCAAAATTCGCTGGGGAAATGTATGCACATTTTTCTTTGCAGGCAACAAATTCATCATGGATAAAACTGCATTTAACAGTATCCTGCGGAGAAGCTTGAAAAGCCACCGGTCTCCTCACAGCATTACAACAAAAGTAAAGCTTAACTAAAATTAAAGGTAAACGAGTCCACTTTGGTGCCTCTCGGTTTGCTTTGTGCCCAAACACTTTACTACGTTGTGACAGTCCTTGAAATGACACCTCTCATCTTCACGGCTAACCTTCATACTGTGTTTCACGCCCCGTTTTGTCCAACTAAACCCTCGTATCCCACACGCTCGCCATTTCACACAGCTGGATGAAGCTGCTCCCTGCTTTGAAACATCCCTTTTCAAGGTATATCTCTAAGGTTTCACAGTTATCTTCAAGTTTTACACAGAACTATACAACGAGGCCAGGTTAGGATGCAGAAGTAAAAGACTGTAACGGAATTGGAAATGGTGATGATTCTATGGTTATGAACAATCCCTTTTTCATTTTTCCTCTTTCTCTGATGCATGTAGACACACAGGTTTTGCTGGTCATCTGTCACATCGCATTCTTGGGAAGACAACAGATCTTTTTGAATTAATAATTGTCTAGCTTGTTCCTGTTCCAGTGCATTCTTTAATAACTTGAGCTGCCACATTCTTTTTCTATTGCCCTTCTAAAAACAAATAGGCAATCTTAAGGTAATTACAGAAGGATGGATACTGCCTTGAACCAAAAATACAACTATTGTTCAAAGAATTAAAAGTATAAGCTTTCAGACCAACATAAAGCACGCCACCCTAGAAGGGTTCCCATTACACGCTCTCCCACTGAAAACAATCCTTGTGGTCTCTATAGTACAAATTCTCTGTTGGTGCTTAAAAAACACAATTATTATTTGTCTTAGGAATTAAGATCAGAGAAATTCCCAGAGTGCTACTCTGGAGTGCACAAGAAGGATTTAAAATTTAACTATGATTTCAAAGCTCTCTACTGATAGTGCCAGAACTTTTCATTTCCCTACAAGCCCTGTTGGTCACGTTAACATTATACAAGAAACAAAGCAAAAATCCTTTTGACAAAGTCAGTGTTCAGACAATAAAAGCATCAGTAACGTAATTGGTCAACGTCTGCACCTGGTTGCTACACTGAATTATCACTGCTGTGGAGATCTCAATGGATAAGAACCAGTTCCCCAGGTCAGAAAATCAGCCTTTGAATTGGCATTTGGTCACAGAAACCTGTTTTGTTTGGGGTTTTTTCCAAGCCACTGGCTCTTGCCACATTTCTGTTTCTATAAATAAGGCTCAGGACAACTGGAACCTCACCTGTAACTCAAAAATTGGTCCTTCCCAAAACTGCAACAGTTCTTTGAGAAGCACACACTTACATCTCTCTTTCCGCAGTCATTTTAGAACTTTTCTGCACTTCTTCCCCCCAAGTATTCCATTGTTCCCAAAGCATTCCTCAGGACATGTATCTGTTTGCATGGCACATTGTTATCTTGTTCTCAACAGCTGTGGGAGTTTCATGCTGCCACCCATCTAAACTTCTCACAGTACCGCCTGCCAAGGACTTGCCCTGTTCCCTGCCAGCCTTGGTTACATCTAATTTGCAGATATGCTGAATACTCAGAATTATGACTGAAAGCCAGAAGAGTTGGCAATTCACATCTTTTTTTAAAGCAAGAAACACGTTCTCAACTTTAAGTATCAAAGACTCTGCATCAATGTGCACTGATCCATCTTCATGTTACGCAAATACTCATCTGTACGGCCATGAAGTCACCACACACCTTCCTCAAAGCAAATCGTAGAATGGTTAGAGTTGGAAGGAACCTTAAAGATCATCTAGTTCCAACCTGACACCTCCCACCAGCCCAGGTTACTCAAAGCCCCATCCAGCCTCGCCTTGAACACCTCCAGGGATGGGGCATCCACAACCTCCCTGAGCAACCTGTTCCAGTGCCTCACCACCCTCATGGGAAATAATTTCTTTCTGGTATCTAATCTAAGTTTTCCCTCTTCTAATTACCCCTTGTCCTGTCACTAACTTCCTGACAAAGAGTCCCTCTCCAGCTCTCCTGTAGGCTTCCTTCAGGTACTGGAAGGCTGCTGTAAGCCTTCCATTCTCCAGGCTGAACAACCCCAGCTCTCTCAGCAAATGAAAGCAGCTGTTAGGATGCATCTGCTAAAAGTCAGGATGCACAAAGTAGGTTTTTACTTGTAGATAGAGCTCCTGATGCATGTCATCTTTCCCAGCTTTCCCTAGGGAAAACTGAGGCACGAAGAGATGGCATAACCCCCGCAGTTGCAACACGACCCGTGTATCTCCCAGTTCCCACTCCCAGCTCATGTGAAACCATTAGTCACCTTAAAGCAGGCAGCAAGCACATGTAACATTCAAACAGTTGAATAAATGGATGAAAGTTCAGTGGAAGTCCCAGTTGCATTTAATAATTAAAAAGAAAGCCAGTTTTAAGTACACAGGTGGTGCCTTGTAATTCTGACTCAAATCTGTAACTCTTCTAGAAGATATATACACACACATAGATATACATAAAGTTAACTCAGATCAATTTGAGCATGTGTCCCTGCAAAAAGCTGCAGTGGGGTAAGCGAAGAGGCAGCACGCTGCTGCTCTGGGCAGAGAGCAAGCACAGAAGGAAGAAGAAAAGAACTCCTTACCCTGGTTTTTCTGTCTGCTGAAACTGCCGTTGCTTTATCCTGAAACTACAAACTGGGCTACGTGGGAATAGTTACTTACTTGAGTATCCAGCACAGGCTCATTTGAATAATTACTACTCAGCATAAGCAAGCATTGCAAAATCTACTCTTGGGCTTCATGCAGTAGGAAAGTCTTTTTGCCCCACATCCAAAGCTGCAGATTCAAACGCCAAAAATAAAAGACTGAATAAAGAGACACCTGTTATTTGGCCCTAGTCAAATGGTAGATTTCACAGAAATTTAACTATTAATTATACCAACTGTATTATATTATTATATTAATATCAATATTATAATATGACATATTTAATTATAAAATTGGAATTGAGGGGGAAAATCCACTGTAATGATATCTGAAATGGATCATATGCCAGAAAAAGAAGTAAAAAAAAAATACTTGGATTTGCTCCCACCCCCACCCCCTTTTTTTTTCCTCCAGCAGCAGATTCTCAGAAACCACTTCTATCACATGCAAGCTAGTTTTTTTTAGTTGTTTTTTGTTTTTAACCAAGATATGGAGTATGGGGGGAGAGAGCTACTTTCAAATAGATTTTGAAATTATACTCAAAAGTTTCCAAAAACTTAGTCCCTGTTTAAAAGTCAGCCAAAGGATAGCTGGCTGATTTTATATATAATCAGACCCTGTGAAACTAAAACTCCTATTTACCTGCCTTAAATTTAGGTGGAGAAGTAAACAGACTGATGGGTAACTCAGTGACAGCTCTTTGACTGGAGATGCTGAGATAATGTGGTGTGAGATTGCAACATATCGTATGTTCAACACAGCTACTCACATACACACACAGGAGGAGTATTTCATTGCAACCAGCATGGGTTTTCCAAAATGCCTTGGAAACAGCCTCACCACACTTTACAAAATACAAGCATTTGTGGCCTTTTAGCACTCTGACTTAGGAAGCTGGGGTAAGTGAAGAAAACAATGCTGAAAAAGTGACAGTCTCCTTGGGGTCAGCTGGCATCAAGGTGGTTCATCACACCAAACTGGACCATCAACCCATCAGCTATGACAAAAGTAGAGCCAAAGTGCACAAAATTGCTCAGGAAAATCCATATGAGCAGCCAAAGGGTTTCTCTCCCCTTACAATGCTGAGTTTGGATTTAGGAGAGTGACACATACATGTCTCCAAATCATTTGCAAACTCAGCTAATGCTCTTTATTGTCACCTCCTCCGAGCGGTACACGCCAGCAACTGAATTACCCTCTCACAGCTTTGTAGAGCACCTCCTTCAATTCCCTCACAAATCAATTATTTAGGAAAGGAAATTCAGCTTTACAAAACAAAAAATTACACTATTACCACCTATAATGTAGAATGACACTGACGTTTTTAAATTTAAATCCTTTACTGCTAACTTTGGGTTAGTAAGACTATGGGATACCACACAAAGAATGGACTGATCAATTTTCACTATCCTCAGCAACTTTTTGTATTCATTCCTCAATAGCCGAGTGTTTGTCCTTTTTCTTCTTTCCTCCACATAAAAATTCTCAATACCTGCAAACTTGCACTATTTTGCTTTTAGTTTATTCAGATCAAAAACCTCTGTCATATTTGTAATGTTCTTTGTTGGAAGAAAATAAAGCTGAAACTTAGTTTTGGACACAGGAAAGCAAAGAATAAAAAAAATATGCTTTGAATAAAATAAAAATTCAATTTTTTTCAATAATAATGATAAAGAAGTTCTTTGAAACATCAGTTAAAGTAGTAAAATCCAGAAGTTCTCAGCCTACTGACCTTCTGCACACTCAGCCACCTGCCCTTTCTGAAGGTAAAAAGCTTTTGAACCTGTCACTGCCTCAAGAAATGGCACTGGCGTCAGAGCAGGTATTCAACTCTGGCACTGTAGGCTGTGCCCAACTTCCCAGGCTTGTTTTGTTAGTCCAAAGGTATAAGGAGCTCATCTTGCTATTTCATTGAAGACTAGAAAGTCACCTTCACTTCTCTACTGGAGATAAGCAAATCCCACTCCTCAGGAGCTGCAAATCCTTCTGAATGTGCACTTGTTCCCCTACCGCATTTATTGCCTGCAAAGGGACACTGGTTCGGCTGTAACATCTCCAAGTCTGTGGGTTTGCTGCTTTTTCAATGCTTGTGTAAAGCCTTTGTGTTCTTCACCATCATCTATATAAATCAGAGTTTAACCCCTGCCTTCATCCACATCCTTTTTCCTCCCGCAGAGTAACAATAATGTGAAGTGAAAGGCTGCTTGCTTACGTTCTGGGCGGGGAAGAGGTCTTTATATGCATAAACACACATAGAGAGTAGTTGTAATTCATCATATTCATGGAAAAGGTAATTAAAAAAGCCATACCCAAAAAACCTCAAATATCCTCCCAGTCTAGATTTTTTTTTTTAGAAAATTAAATAGTTCTGTAACCACATACATAATGTGGCTTTGCATCTTCCTCTGCTCAACCTATCTACAGCAGTTAATGGTTGCTGTTACTTCCATAATAACTCTATTAGCATTAGCTGCTATGGTTAAATTCCACTTTGGGATCCAATGTTTACAACGTTTTTTTTGCTGTAGACTATGAAAAGCTTTCAAGGTGGCCTACCACAACTGAACGGTGCTTCCCACAGGAGAAACCCCATCTCAAGTCTTCTGCTGGAAGAACTGACCTCTTCTTTTGAAAGCTTGTGGTTTTGGGCTCACCAGAAGCCATATGCAGTGTGACAAACTAAAACACCCTGTCAGCAGAGTTTACTGCGATCACGCAGCTTCCAGGCAAGAACTTTGCATGTTCTAAGTGGCCTTAGAAGACAGGCAGACCAAACTTTTATAGAATAAACTTCTCCCCAGGTGAGCCCTCTGACAAAACCTTCTGCAACAGCCAGCGAAATCAGCTATATCTTTATTATCACACACTTGATTCAAGCAAAGGAAGATTAAGATTGGAGAAGCCAATTAAAACCAAAAAAGCTACCAGCTTCACTTTCATTCCAAAATTTTTTTGAGGGTAGATTTTGGATCTGTGAATGAGGGAAATGGTGCTATCACAGTGATGAATTTAAACAGCTGAGGATGCTGTCACAAACTTTACACACTGCCTGATGTGGCACTTGCTGCCACTTTCACAATGCCTAATTCATGCTGTTCAGATAAGGACCAAGCCCAAGCCTCACTAATATGTTTATGCACTGATATTTCACCGAATCACAGAATATCAGGGATTGGAAGGGACCTTGAAAGATCATCTAGTCCAATCCCCTGCTGGAGCAGGAACACCTAGAGCAGGTCACTCAGGAACGCGTCCAGGCGAGTTTGGAATGTCTCCAGAGAAGGAGACTCCACAACCTCCCTGGGCAGCCCCTTCCAGTGTTCAGTCACCCTCACTGTGAAGAAGTTTTTCCTCATATTTAAGTGGAACCTCCTCTGTTCCAGCTTGCATCCATTACCCCTTGTCCTATCATTGGATGTCACTGAGAAGAGCTTGGCTCCATCCTCCTGACACTATTTGATATTAATCCCTAGAAGGGACATAGTAGATTTTCTTGCATTCAAGCTTTGTTGCTCAGGTTTATTTTTATTTCTAAATGCTACATATAAAATGTAGTGAAAATGGCAAACAATTTTCTGCTGATGTACAGCAGCTCTCATCTGCTGTGGTGTCATCACCTGGACTTCAGGATGCTGCAAGCAGTTTGACTGCAGCTGGCCAGAGAAGGCAGAGTGGAAAGAGATTTGCTTTTTCACTTGTGTAGCATAAAGGTCTGGTGGAGAGTATTAGTTTGGTTTCCTGGATCAAATATAGGTGGCCCTCAGCAGACAGAAAAAGAGATGAAAAGTAAAACATGAGCAGGAAGGGAAGATCAGGGTCTAAACTGGGAGGTGGTATGTGGTGCACTGGTCTCTCTCACACATGTACGAACCTTTAAGAGGAAACAGTCCTCTTCATTCTGGCAAGTATTTTCAAAGTAAGGTTAGGGAGGGAAATGGAAGAACAATGTCCAAACCAGCATGGCATCAATTTGGAGGAGCAGAAGCTCACAGCAGAGTCTATTTACTTCACTTCTGCAGACTAAAACTACTCCACCACTTCCCCGATGGCCCTGCAGCACTGGGTAGATATTTGGCAAAGCAGAACTGCTGCCTCAGCCTTTCTCCTGAAAAAAACCCTTCCAATAAGAAGGGAAGAGAAACAGTAACACCCACTTTCTAAAGAAACAGGCAAAGATGTGATTGGCAAAGAAAATGGGCAATGCTTCCACAAAAACTCTTCTTGCTTATCCAGCAAGCCAAAGATTTAGAGGGCTGGAAAAATAAATGCTCTGCTAAATCAGAAATTGAACCCAATTTGGGCCAGGAATCCTAAAGCTCACCATTAAGTAGGACATCTATTGCACAAAAAATTGCAAATCCACAAGGCGCAAGTCAAGTCTTTGGGGAAGAAAAAAGAAAAAAAAAAAGCCAACAGTGCCTGAGGTTATCCTCCTTTTTAATGGCAGTAGAGGAGTCAATTCAATTCACTGTCTTCATAATTTGAGTTTGTTTTTTTATATTATACTATCTCAGGTGAGCACATGATGTACTACACCAAAAATAAGCTCAATTTATTTCAATATTCAAGACAGTCTTTTGATGTGTTCCAACTGAAATACCATAATACGACTTGTTTTATGCACAGGGAATGACTAATACTTCCTCAGTCACTTCTCTTTCCAAACGCTCTAAGATGAACTTTTTCCCCTGAACAGCTACTTGTTCTCCAACTACTAAAGTTAGAGAACTACTTGTTCTCCACCTACTAAAGTTAACTCTTTCCACTCTGACAGGGTACATGCCGAATAACCGATACCAATACAGTGAACTAGCCCTGCACTAACTCGAATGTGATCAGCCTTGTTCTGTACCATTGGGCTGAGGCACCTCTTCAAGTGGAGAATGGTAGAAATAAGCCACCTATTAACTATCTAGCACTACCTCACCTCTGGTCCCAAGCCCATTCGTTCTGGAGCTAGAAGCAACTTCCTACAGTAATATTTCAACACATCAAAGCAACACCCAGCCTTCTAGATCATTACCTGAGATGATCTTAAAAGCTACCGAGAAAACTCAATCAGTGGCTGAAGGAAAGCTCTTCTGGCTGGAACACACTTTGCCAGCAACAAGCAAACCTGAAATACTTGTATGTGTTCTCTGCTCTGAAGAAGTACCATGGCAAAGTGCCACTGGTACATCTATATGGCATAGATGAACCTACAGAAATTCTAGCTTGGCTCCTGATGGCAGAAAAGCAGGACCAGCACTACCCTGCACTCACACTGCTAAACACTAATCCAGAGTTATTTGGGCAGCAGATTCTGCTGCACCTGCTCCTGCTCATGATCCCAGCCAGCTTGTCCTGAGCTTCTCTCACCTGAACCCCATGGAAAAAACACAGATGAGCCCAAGGATGAACATCCTGAATCACTCATTACTGGGTTGGCATACAATTTCTCAATGAATGCCATGAACTGGATTGGTTTTAAGTCTGATAAAGGCTTTATGAATTAAAAACATTTTTTCCATGTCTTACAAGAGGTATGTAGGAAGGGGTCTGCAGGTACATCGCACATGAAGAAGAAGCAGGCATCAATGACTTCACCTCAACAACTCTCTATCCCAGGCTACTCCTAAATGACCTGGTGTACCTTGCATACGGAGAAGCACAGTGGCCCACAGAGCACCTGTAATTTCCTCAGTGCCTGCAGGAAATCCATCTTCAAGGCCAGCCTTTAGTTACAAAAGCTCAGAATATGCAGTCCATTGGAGCTTTGCTAGACCAAGTATAATGATCTGACAGTACTCAAAAAGGTAGCAATTCACAGGATCTCATACAATCACAGAATCATATGGGTTGGAAGGGACCTTAGGAGATCATCTAGTCCAACCCCCCTACTAAAGCAGGGTCACCCAGAGCCAGCTGGGCAGGATCACATCACGGAGGGTTCCAGTGCTCTGTCACCTTCAAACTAAAGAAGTTTTTCTTTCCTCCTGTTGAGATGGAATTTCCTGTGTTCCAGCTCGTACCCATTGCCCCTTGTCCTGTCACCCTCACAATGTGCCAGCCAGCAGTACAATTAGTGACACAAGCGTATTTGGAGAAGCTGCTCAAAATTGAACTGAATCAAAACAGCATTTGATTTTAAGACACCCTGCAAACATCAACTACATATGCTGTTCATTGCTAGGGAAACAAGCTATTTACCTAGCAACCTGTCACCTGCTTTTTCTTGTGTTCACCAGAAATGTAAACAAACTTCTCCAGGGAAACCACCATTCAAGACTTGTCTGGATGTAGTCCCGAGTGATGTGCTCTGGGCAATCCTGCTCAGGCAACTCCTGCAGGGAGTTGGACTATAGGATCTCAAGAGGTCCCTTCCAACTCTGACAATTCCATGATTTTCCAAATTGATAACAAGCAATAGCTCCCTATCTGTTTGTCTTCTAAGATTGCTTTCATTATTTTGATCATCAGATTTTCTTTAGTTGGATGGAACTGTATCATGAGGGTTCTGGTATAAATGCAAATCCTTTTATCACTTCTGCAGTGGTCCTTAAGATAACCTACTTCTCCCCACAGCACTTTCCTTTCCAGCTATATGGAAACTATATTGCTTCTCAGAAAGGATAAGAACTTTTAGTACCTGCAGCATGAAAGCCAGCTGAGTGCTTTAGTACCTACAGAATGACAGCTACGCACGCATCCTCGAGCCTCAGCGCAAAGGGGCAGCTTGTGGGAAAATGAGTCCAAACCCATCCATAAGAACTTGGCTACCTCCCAGCTGAGGACCACTTGATCATAGAAGTAAACATATGGCTGGGCTGGGAAAAGCTGCAAGGAAAACCTGAGGTCAGGGAAAGTTTGCTAAAATAAAGTAGTTGGCTTTCAGGGAATTTGGGGGTGACTCTCAGGCACGCAGTTTGCAGAAGGGAAACCCACCTCTGATCGAAGTGATGGCTGCTGTGTTGGTTTCCTTTCATATTAAAACCAATTTAATAGAACAAGATGAAATGGTTCAACACCATCTCCGGAGATGTGCTGTTACTTTTACCTGAGTTGTTGAAGACCATATGTTGAGTACCCTCGGTATTGCTAAAATCATGATCGTTATATCTTTTATCAAGCATCCACACTTTTAAGTCATTCACTTAGAGCAGAAGCTAGCCAAGATTATGTCTACACCATAACAATAGCTGTTAATAGCCCTGTTGCAGGCACAAACCCAACCATTCTCTCTAAAAAGTAAGCTTAACGAAATCATATCCTCTTTTTAGTTAGCCTTTTAGCTGCTAAGAACTTCTTAACAGCAAGCCATTACACTGAAATCAATGCAGTTCACTGAGTAAACACGTTAGCCAAGGCAAAAGAATCAGGTTTGAGAGTAAGGGGTTAAGCACAGCTCCACGTGTGCCTTGTACCCTCCACCAGAAGCAATTCCAGCATCTACACACCAGCGTTATGCTTTTAACAAAATCAAGCACGTAACAGACCTAGCCCGGGTAAGTGTTTGCTGGGTGGTAAGATGATGGTAATACATTTATTTAGATAAATTAGTATTTAGATGTTATTCTTTAGATATTTATCTAGGTAAATACTAGATATTTACTTAACATACTTTTTTCATTATCATGACAGTTCAACTCAAACCAAATGTACCAGAAACTATACTGTGTTTAACCACATTTATTGAAAGGGCCATAAGTATGAAAAATATACAGTTATACTGAGAACTGGTTTCAAATAGAGACAGAAATAAGCACTTGCTAGACTATGCAGAAGGTACACGGTGGGAAATACTTCAATAATAAACAGGGGAATTTCAGCTGAAGACAAAGCTGTGAGGTTGACTCAGATGACAAACTACCGGCCACGACTCACGTGTTGGCATCCAGGTTGCCTAACATGTATATTCTCTCTCAAAGCCTTTATTTTGAGGTAGTATTGAGAGGCCACTTTATAACTGTTGCTTTTTTCCACCCACTCAATGTCTAAGCCCCAAACTTCTCTCATGCAGACACTGCTGTAGACCTAAAGCTCCAGGTCAGAACTGCCTCCTGTGCATGAGGAAAAACCCGAGGCGGCAAGTGGGGGACAGGAAATATTGCAAGTTCCTGTTTGTCAAGTTTCCCCTGCACCATTTTCACCAGGATATGTCCCCTCTGCTACAAAACAAGGACCAGGGATTGGACCCAAAAATGAATGACCATTTACACTGCAGTTGAGATTTCACACTACTGTTCCCACATCTGGCAATTCAGGGCTACACATACCAAAGTGGTGGCATTGGCAAGGTCAGTGTTCTTATCTCCCGATTCCAGACTTTCTTGCTCTGTTATGTTGGATAGGTTACAAGGAAAATTTCACATAAATGAAAATCAGAACTCCCTCCCCACCACACCACACCCTCACTTCACCAAAATGGGACAACACAACTCCTGGTGCAAGAATTACCACTTGATTGCACACAAAATTGCAAAAACGGTGCTACCAGGCCAAAATTCATGTTCTGAGGCCTTGGACATGTCTAGCAGACATAGTACTTGAAGGATTGTACTTACAGCAGCTTTCATTTTCTTTATTCAACTAATAAAGCCTTTCAGTTTCTTTATTGCTCTGTGCTTGAACTACATGTAGGTCATGATAGGGATTAAAAATTAAAAACAAAGACCTCTTTAAGTAGAATCCATGCTGCTGGGTACTTCCTGGAGAGATACTCAGAAGAGCAAGCCATATTTTTCCAAAGTTATTGAGGCAGATCTCACAGAATTCTACCCTAACGTTATTTGTAGAGTTGTGTTAACTTGTTGAACTTTTATTTGCATTTCAGCCACTTACTAATAAAGTCTCCATATACAGGACTTATCTTGAAGAATTTCTTATTCACATACAGTGCAGCCTAAGCAACAGGGAATATCAAAGAAGTCTAGTTTCACTCATGCTGAAAATGTAATTATTCATTTGGGGGGGGGGAGAGGGAATCTCACTGAATCTGAAAAGAAACAAAACTGAGGCAGTGCTGGGGTCTCGTGTTTTCCCTTTCCTTTCACTCCTCACTCCTGCAAGGTAGTGAGCATCTCTAGCAAAGCAGCTCATCATTACTGTTCCCCTTGTTGTCAGTTCTCAGATGTTGGGGTGTTTCAGCTGTTGTGAGCTAAACAGGGAATGAGAGGCACTTGTCAGGTGCCACCAGCCATTTATCATCTCAAGGAACAGCATTCAACATAAACTCTCTTCAAGACACCGTGCAATATCATCATTAGCACTTGATAGTATCTTACTCTATAATCCTGTCCCATTTGAGGTCAAAATTACAAGGAGTAAAGTTAAGACACTGCAAAGGTGAGGCAAGATAGTCCTTTACGGCAAGGTCTCAAGTTTCCATGGGCAGTGCCTGCTTCAGTTCAAGAGATCCAGAAAAAGTAAAATCAAAGGAATTTTGCTGTTTGCCCGTTACTTTATTTTTCCATCAGACAGCTGTAATCCCCTTCATGCTTTAAGTGTCTTGGTGGGAAGCGAGAGCTGGCTGCAGTGGTGGAGGCGGTGCATGCAGCCCCTGACAGAACCACAGCTCACTGGCTGATCTCTGTTCTCACACCTACAGCCTGTCACCTTGTCCCAAACCGCCCTCCCATAACACAGACCCCCACAGTTCATTTGATCTCCCAGAGCTGTATATATGCCTTCTCCCAACAACCGAACCCACTCTGTTCCCGTGCCACTGAGGGTGAATGAGAAGTCCCCTAAGCTAAGTCCCCCACCTCAGCACCAAGGATGAGTTGGTCCTCACAGACCACCATCACAAAGGAAACGAAAACAGCCTGACCAGCCATGGTCTGAACAAAATACTGGCCTGATGGGAAAAGAAAACCATACATGGCTACATAACTAAACACATCTCATAAAGCATTACACACAAGCGAGATGAACTGGAAGTGGCAGTGACAGTTTTGAACCCACTCTCAGTTGACCATAGCCCTGTCAACTGACAAAACACTCAGTTTTGAACACCCAAGTGCTGGGTTTGTTCATACTAAAAAAACAATTTACTTCTACACAACGCTGCATGACAGTTTAGGTAGCAATTTTGCTTCCAAAAGATCCCAAGGTATATTTAGGATTACCAGTTTAAAGGATCTCCTGGGAGACAGAAAAAGGGGTCCATTCAGCTCAACTCAGTTTGCGGGTTAAGAGCACATCTCCCAAATTGTGTCCCACCACCCAATGTGGGAGAGGCCCCCTCTTCTCTTCCTCCTACTGTGGCTCTGGGAGTGGCTGCAGTTTGCAGCTGGGAAGAGATGCCTGTAATTGGGGAGAGGAGGAAGAAGACGCACACACAGAATGGTTCCTTTGTGTAATTAAGTACAAATGGTCAGGAATTGGTCCCAGTCTCGCATGACAGGGTAAGCATACTCTCCAGAGTGGCAGGGTCCTGCTGTCCCACCCAGACCCTAGCTCAGAAGAAGAACCCCACTGCCTGTACCACTCAAAGCCAGCTTTTATCTGCCCCACATTCAAGTGGAAACAAGGCCTAGATCTAAAGCGCTCTTACACTTTAATCAGATCACAGTTCATAATAGCCACAGGGCTGAGTAAAACCCCTCCTGACAGGAAGCTCAGCTGTGACCTACTTGAGCATACATGAAGTTATACCCTATGTGTGACAAAGTGGTATCCATTCATACGTCCACTGAGAAAAGAAGCTTGACTGAGGAAGAGCCAATGGGTCAAGAAAGCAGTCACCCAGGTTCCACATAGGCTGGCACACGGCTACCTTATTGGCTTGGGTTTTGGTGTTTGTTTTTTTTTATTTTCCTTTTCCCTGCATTTGTTAATGTCCATAGGATTTTCACCTCACGAACTGAAACCGGGCAGCCCAGCTGGCAGCCTGCTGCTTTGCCTCAGAAGAGGGGCTGTGACTACCAAAGTGGCCAAACACTTCTCCTCCCCATCACCAAGAGCAGAGTCCCACAGCCAGCCCTACCTGGGCCACACGTTTTGTACATCAGCCATCTGCCAGGCTCAGGGTCTCCCAAAGCAACCCCTCTTCTCCACAGCAGGGTCCAAAAACCCACCTCTCCTGCCCACAGTACCAAGGCTGGACCACACCAAGCCACGCATGAGCTTTTCTGAACCACCCTGGATACTGGACAGAGTCACCCAAGATGCACCTTTTCAGCAATGTCATTTTGCTCCTAAATATTTGGGTATTGTCAAAACCAAAGACACCTCCTAGTGTGAGAAATTGGGTGTCAGACCCTGGTCTTTATACCTAGGTGATGTCATTTTTTCCTAAGAGAGGTAAACCCTGCCCCACTCCTGGAGCTGTTCAAGACCGGGCTGGATTGGGCTTTGAGCAACCTGGTCTAGTGGGAGGTGTCCCTGCCCATGGCAGGGGTGTTGGAACTCAATCATCTTTAAAGTCCTTTCCAACTCTAACCATTCTATGACTCTTTCAGTCTACTTGAATACAATAACCACCCCTGTTCTGTCTCCTCTAATTTCCACTCTCCTTTTCACTTTTACCAGAAATTTGGCATTTTTATCCAATTCTAGCAAATCCAATGTAGTTGGTCCTTTCCAACCCAAACCATTCTACGATGGATAGACCTACTCCCAGGAGGCTTCTGCTACTCTTCCAGAGATTTCATTATCCTATTTGAACACAACAGCCACTTCACTGTGCTTGCAAGGAATAGACCTCTTTTCTTACTCCATCCCACCTCAGTGTCTAGGAAAACTGTAAAAACCCAATGCACTCCTCACAAAGCATTTCCTATGATGAGACTCATCTCCCCACATGTAAAAAGAAGTCAATCTGATTTTCAAAGTTTTATCTCACATGGTATTTTCCCTGACTCTGAATCACAGCCCGTGTTGCTGAGCCGGGGCAGGGGATGACTGAGAACTGCCAGAGCTGTAACGGCCACGGGGCTATGGTCAATCACAAGCCTCTGCTCCCCAGTTCCTCTTCTGACATGCCAGACAAAAGGCATACATGTCCACCAGAATGCCAGCTTCCCTCACCTACAACAATGCTTTCTTTCATGTTTTTTTCCTGTAGAAATTACACTTAGAAAACCAGGCCAGAAGCAGGAGACCAGAGTGCTCCCCTGCCTGAGGGCCAGCAGAGCAAATGGGGGATTCGCCTTTAGAAGTAACACCCTCTGTTAACAAAAGCATGCTTCTTGAGGCCCAACTGATCATTTGTTAGCACACATGTGCAATTTCACTGGTTCCTATAGAGCTGTGCCCTGTTGTACCAGTGACATATCTAACACCATGAGGCCTCGGCCAGGAGAAATAGGGTAAATCCGGCTGATCCCTCTGCAGGGAGAAGGGGGTCTCAATCGGTGTAACGAGAGCCATTCCCTTGTGTTTTGCAGAGTGAAGGAAGCTATGGGTATTAGCAGGTCATTTAATGAACACCACCACTCTAACTTCCACAGGGCAGCAACCAACCGACCACTGCTGTCACTTCTTAGCCAACGCATTGGCAATTCTGTACAAATAGATGCATCGACATAATATAAGTATCTGTAGCATAAATGCAAAAAGACATGGCAGATGTCCTTCAGAAGCATAGTCTTTGAAGCATAAAAAACCCCACCACCTCCAGCCACCTTCTCCAAGCCAACCTTTACTCCTCTTTGCCCAAGTACTCTTATCTGTATCTTTTGACTTTTATACTGGCATTTTCTTATCCTATTTCCACAGGAAAGCTGTTGTAGACCGCCACAACAGGTTTTGGCATACACATAACTCTTTGGCATACACAAACTTGCCTTTTTCCTAAAGCACAGTTCCAAGTTCAGCAGTGAAAAGGTAATAGGTTACTGAAAAAAAAGTCAAAACAAGCAAAAAGAAGAAAAACATCTTAGATGCCAATGGTTAACAGAGGCTGAAGACATTTTTTCCATGATCTTTGCATTGACAGCAGGAAGCACAGAATTCCATTGTCTAATACAAAGAAAGTGGTTTGCATATTTGAGATACAAATATTTGTATGAAACTTACACCTCTGTGCACCTTATCTTGTGTATCCAGTTTTATAAGCTAACAACAAGACAGAGGGAATTAAATCTACAATGGCTTGCACCTCCGTTTGGCAGAGGGGGAAAACTTCTTGATGCCTGCAAGCAATTCTGTGAAAGTAACTACTTCCCAGTTATTTTCATTTTAATTACAGGATACCACACTATCACAGCATTTCTGAGTACAATGTTGTTTCAGGGCAAGATGAAACAATATGGGGCTGATATTGTTTTAACAGCTTTATTTTCTTTTTCTCCCTTTCTAGCCATTGCAGGCAGTCAGCCAGGTTACTGGATACATTCCAACACCAAATCCACAATAGTAAGCCCATAGCTAAGAATTAAAACCTTAACTTAACTTGGGCCAATTCTAGCTGTCTCGCAATCAATGGTTTTGGAAGATGAAAATAAAAATCTATATCACCATCAAAAGAAGAAAAAAAAGGTGGTACTCCTATAAGTTGTGATGGGCTAATAAAATCAGGTGTGGCAGCTGAGAACTGGAGTTACTTCACCACAGAAGTTTTAACTGGCAGTTATGTGAACTCCAAATCCATGCTTTTGATTTTCACATCTGTGCGATTATCTCATTAAAAAAAAAAAAGAAAGAAGAAAAGAGGAGGGAGTAACCAGGTGTCAAATACAACCACACTGCTCGGTTTCTAGTGGTTTCAGCAAGCAAGCTCACACAGAAATCAGTCGGTTTAAAACGTTCATGATACTCATTTAGAGCTTCAGCAGAACACGTAACTCACCCTTCCACTGAGGGCTAAAGGCAGAGACAAACGGGATTATTTCACCGTAAAATGTAATTTCTGAATAAATAAAACACACAAAATAAAACCTAGAGAAACATGAGGACTATCAGAGGAGACTCAGACAGCGAACGGGTTCTCTCCTGCTGTAATCCCCTTATGAACTGTAACCATCAAAAGGCTGTGAGCAGCACCCTGCCTGGGAGCTGCCTCCCCACCTACAAGAGCAGTGCCCGTGAAACAAGATCAGGATGCCTAAAGGGCCTCTTCTGCACAGGTGGTGTGATCCGAGCAGCACGGCTGGTGTATCGTGAGGAGAGAGGAACATGTGCAAAATCCCTCTGGATATTCCCTCAAGCACAACTGGGAGCTTAGTATGGGTGGTGCTTCCTGATGGCCCAAAATACCCTAAACATTTGTACAGCCATCCTAGGTAACAACCCAGCTTCCAGTCACTGCAGGGTTCTGAGCAATTACAAAATGCTTTATCAAAGGTGAGACAGTCAGATGAGGCATCAGCAACATCTTCTCTAAAATGAGCATAAATGCTCCAGAAGAACGTTCTCACAGGTCACCTTTTTATCTGCATTCCTGCTTTGGTCAGTTTTCCCATAAATAAAAGCTATGGTCCACTTGCCTTGTGAAACAATACCAAGTATTTCAGGTCAGCCTTTGTCACAGTAAGTCTGTCATTGCAAGCAGAGAGCTCATGGCCATGTCTACGCTACAAGCTCAGTTTATGGTTCAAATACCTATGGGTCCCGACTTGTAGGGACGCAGAGAAGAAGCAGCCTGCAGAAAAGCACCATGCTCCTACTGCGTGGAGCCGCAGGTAGGCTGTGTCCCAGCGTGAGGGGAGGGTTCCCACCAAGAAGGGATTAACCACGCCACGGGGCAGAAAGAGGAAAGAATTAAGGTGGGTGAACTCACACACAAGACTGATGGTGCCTTGAGAGGAGGTGGGAGAGTCTCAGGAAAGCAGAGCACTCACGCCGGAGTAAAGACAGATCTAAGAGAAGAAAGTCACGCGAACGAGAAAGCCCTCAGCAACTGTTAGCTTCAAAGTTCGCTTGGCAGCCTGGGCTGCACCCCCGAATATCCCACAAGTCACGGCCGTTTTCAGCAGAGGTTTCAGAACGCAGCTTTTGTCGCGGCTCCCGCGTACAGACCCGCACGACACCGAGGAAGGAACGCGTCCACGCTTCCAGCTGCCGACAGCGGCTGCTGCAGGGTACGCTCCCCCAGCTGCCACCCGTCCGGGGACAACCAGCCCCGCTGTCCCCAGCCCCGGCTCTGCCTTACCTGGCTGTCCCGGGGGCCGCCGCCGAAGGAGCTCCGGCGCCGGCGGCGCGGAGGGAGGCGGAAGGAGGGAGGGTGGGAGGCACCGCACTGCCCCGCTCCGGCCCGGGAAGGGGGTGGCAGCGCCTCTTCCTCCTCCTCCTCCCCGCGGGACAGCGGCGGAGGAAGGGGCGCTGGGGGCCGGACCCTGCAGCAGAGTCCCCTCGGGATACCCTCTTTGCAGGTGCGGGGCGGCGAGAAGATGAAGTGAGAAAGTGGCCCACATCAAACAGACCCGGCAGGAGCCGCCTGGAAACGTGTCGGCGAAGTAAAGAGAAAAAGGCAATCGCTCCATCAAAATCTAGTGCTTGGCACCAGCTGGCTTTAAAAGGGTTTCACCGGTGGTTTGGACCAGGTGGTTCTCGTTCCAAACCACGGTGAAGAGCGAGCTCTCACTGGGTTAATGGGGAGTGTGGGTGCAGAGCTCACTCAGGACAGTGGAGACCTGCTCTCTGAGGCAGCTCCTACCAAATGGTCATCACAGAACGGAGGTGGTCCCTGGGGTTACAGTTCCTTCCCTTGCACTTAACCATATCTATGTAAGTAACGCCTTGTACAACCACATGTTGCATGCAGCCACCCCAAAGTTCAGGCACTTGACCACAGCCAGAATAAGCAAAGGTGGCTTTTTGTACCCATTGAGAACCCATGTGTCTGTGTTGAACTTCAGACTTCAGGGTCATAGAACAGTTTGGGTTGGAAGGGACCTTTAATGGTGATCTGGTCCAACCTCCACTGCAATGAGCAAGGACATCTTCAACCAGATCAGGTTGCTCAGAGGCCTATCCAGTCTGGCCTTGAATGTTTCCAGGGATGAAGCATCTACCACCTCGCTGGACAACACGGGCCAGTGTTTCACTACCCTTACTATGCAAAATGTCTTCCTTCTATCTAGTATGAATCTTCCCTCTTTTAGTTTAAAGCCATTACTTCTTTTCCTATCACAACAGGCTCTGCTAAGATGTTTCTCCCCGTCTTTCCTGCAGGCCCCCTTTGAGAACAAAAATACCCCTTTAAGTACTAAAAGAGTCTACAGTGAGATGTTATGCAGGCTTCCTTCATTATCTCCTTGTCTTATCCTGACCTTACTATGGAAATTGTCTGTCTGCAAAACTTCATTGGGAGAAAAAAGCTTGTAAAGTTCAGTTCAAATACAGCTCCCATGTTTCTAAGCATCAGCCTAGAGGAAAGCAAGCAGGGTCTGTGCTGCTTGCAAGCAATTGTTTTTTGTTGTGACTAGTGTGTAAGAGCTGGATCAACACAGATGTCTTTCTGTTCAGCTCAGAGGAAATGACTTACAGAGTCTTTGTTTTCACTTGGGGGATTTCCTCCAAGTCACGCTTTTGGCACTGCGGCCACGTCCCTGGTGCCCGTCCCACCACTGCTGAGCCCAGGGAGTCACAGGGCTGCATCCCTAGCACATGGAGCACCTCTGCTAGAAACACAAGGGCTGTCTCTGTGCAGCCACTTCACAGTGACCAAACCCAGTCCCACCAGCCGGCTCTCACCACCCTCCTTCACTCTGTCCCCACACATTTGTAGTTGCACACTCTCGGGTGTCCATGCGGACTGACCTACCCGCTGCCACTGATGCAGCCAGTTTTACCAAGCAGGCAACTTTGTGCTTTATTTTTTCAAGAAACAGCAGCTTATCTTCCCTCATCCTGCCTGCTGCTGCTGGGCAGGAGGAAAGGACAATAAAACTCAACAGTTGCTCAAGGAGAAACTTGGCACAGCTTTACCCCATGAGGTGCCAGTTCTGAGCTGCAGAAGCGTAGTGTCACCTAGCAGGGAGTGGTTATACTACAATGTGACTTGACCAGCAGCGACTACATTACTCCCAAGACTTCAACCCAGAGCTACAGCAGCAGTAAAGGGACAGAGGAGCACATCTCCCTGGTCCAAGGCATGTGACTATTGCCACACTGAAGGTGCTCTTACAACTGCTGACCAGGAGTTAACCACTCAGATCCTGATCGATGAACTGACAGAGCGTTTGTGGTGGAGGTGTGGATGACAGGTTTTTTTGCAAGAAGCTTGCCAGATCTCAGTCCTAAGAATGCTCTCTTTTCCCCTCCCACCTTCTTCTACTGTAACGGCAGATAAAGACATCAGCAGGACAGTGGGAACAAAGCAATTACAAGATGGCACTGCTTCTGAGGACAGGGATAAGCCTCTGAGGGACTGAAGAGACTGCCTGAAGGCTGGGCTCTGATTAGCTGTGCTTGCTTTAAATTATATCTGCTGTGAGTGCAAGGAAAATTGCTCTGCAAGGGCTGGGTGCCAAAGGATGTGCTGAGCATCGGGAAACTCTCTCTTAAATGCACGCCGAGCACATGCATCAAGGACGGGCTCGAGTGCTCTCAGAAGCTTTGGGAAAGCTTTGGAAAAGCCTTGGGGAAAAGCGCTGCCCATCCTTCTTATGACTTGGTGAGCAGGGCAGCACCATGCATTTGCATTTCTGCTGCCCACTTTGGGTTTCTCATGGCCTCTGTTTAACTCCTGTTAAACAGAGCAAATGGTCTGATTTATTTTGTTTTTTGAGAGACGTGCCAATCTTTGGACAGTGCCAGGGTTTGCATAATTAATGGGGGAAGGTGTTTTAATTTTGCAAGGAGGGGCTTGTTTTCCTTCTGTACTTCATAAATATCTAATAATGCCCATCACTAGGACTATTAATGTGTCCTTATCAAAAGTGTTTAAAGAACAAAAGTACTTTTCAAATATTAGGCTTCTTTTATACTTCTTTATAAATTTAACAGCCAGGAGGGGCTGAGCTTTTGTCCTGGTTCCAGGAGGGACAGGGTTAATTCTCCTAGCAGAACACAGGTATTCCATCCCATGTGAGCCATGCCCAGGGGGTAGTGGGGAGCTGGCTGGGAAGGGGAGGGAGACAGGAAGTCAGGGGTGGGTGGCACACGGTTGGGGATGGTCCAGGGTGCAGTCGGTGAGCAGTCACCATCGTAATCGTGTTTTTATACTTCTTTATCCATGTTACTGTTACTGGTTTGTTGTTCTGTTAAACTGCCTTTGTCTCAACCCACAAGTTTTGCCTTTTCCTTCTGATTTTGCCTTCCCGACTGTGGATGGCTCAAGAGCGAGTGGCTGGCACGTGGTTCTGGGTTGCCGTCTGAGGCCAAACCACGACAACTTTCTATTCAGGGGAATCTTTTCGCTTCAAGATTTACCAAAAAAAAAAATCCACTTTGCAGAAAAAGCAGCAAGTTGGAACCAGAAATTATTTCATTTCCCTAAAATTGCAATTGCAAGAAATGTTATGCAGACGTGGGGAATGCAAAAAAGGAGGGGACATTTCAGGGCTTTGGTTCTCTTTCCAGAAAAGCTCAGTGTTACTTGCTGTTTCCATCTTTTCTCTCCTGCCTCTTAGAAGTTTGTGACTCCCATGAACTGGGGTGGTGTAGCATCAATCCCACCCCTGGGCTGCAGGGATCCGAGCACTTCTTGACTAAGCCTTTCCTTTTGGGACTCAGAAATGGCAGATAGATCTTGCTCTGCTTTGGATTAAAGACCCTCAGCTCCCAGAGCGGTTGCTTTTGCTCTACTGCAGAGGGAACAGCCGTGAAGAGTTCTTGCAGCAAAGTGCCCTTCTCTAGGAGGAAGTGTCCATTTTGGGAAATGGAGAGGCTTATGAAATTTCAGGCCCACATGTAGTGTAAAGTACAAAGGAGAGAAAGAAAAATATACAGGTTGGATGGCAACTTTGATAGACCATCTTTTCCAGCAGTTATTCACCTGTTTATGCCTCATCATCTCATGGTCCATGTCCATTCTCTCTTTCGAGTCAGCGTTGTTCTTTTGGGTGAGCTCTTGAGTCCAAAAAGCCCTTTCTCTGCAGTTTTTCTGGTCAGACAGAAACATGTCCACTAGCTTGTTGGTCACAGAGAGACTCTTCCTCTTTTTCCTTCTTATGCCTATCAAACCCTCCCTGCCCTATTAAGTCCTTCTTCATTTCTCAGAGGCTTCTGTGAATTCAGTCACCAATCAGTTCCTCTGTTTATTTCTCTTCCCTCTCTTGCTATGGGCAGAAATGACAGACAAGACTTGTTCCCCCTGTCAAGAGAGATTTTTCTCTCTGGTGAATGAGAGAAAAATCACAGTAATTCTTCATTGCCCCGTTTCCATACCAGCAAATGTGCTACTTTTCCTTCCTCCTGAGCTTTTTCCCAGTTTTGAGAGATTTTGGGAATGATAATTGCATAGCACCACTGAAAGTAACTCTAAACAGTGGAGTGTAATACAGACCTACAATAAAATATTCTTTCTTGCAGTTGATATTGTTGTCTCCAAGGGGGATGGAGAGACCAGGAAAACAGCTGAAAACCACAGGGACAGTATTTGAATAAGGCTTGGTTGGAAGAAGAGAAACCAGGAGGCGGGGGAGCTCTCTGGCAGATCAGCTTCAAGGTGGGCTGTGGGTTTCTGGCAGACACTCAGAGCAAGTTCTGGGGAGATTTTACCTGTGGAGTGGTGAGCAGAACTCAGCCAGGCACTTCTTTGTGCTGTGGTGTTTTTGTCCTGCCACTCTTGTTGACATTGGACACATCAGTCACATTCGCAATGATGTGTAGAGCAGTACCATAAAACTCTATCAAAGTCTTGTCCAACTGCACAGACGTCCATGTTATCTGTCCTGCTTCCCCGTGAGGCAGCTGCTAAATCCTCAGTTTTAAAGCAGTGCTATAGTTTGCCTTTTAAGTTAACAATAAAGTTTTCATTCAAAGTTTAAACAAAAATGTCTGTGTTTTGACATCTGGGGTCCTTACCGCAGCCCACTGTAGTTGTATCTTCTACAGCTTTCTAGTGGGAAGCCAATACCAAACTTCACCCACTATTGCCACACTGGCTTAGGCCAAGAGTCTCCAATAGTGACTAGCACTTGACACCTAAAAACAAGATACAAGTAGGATCAGGAATTGTAGCTCTAGGTAAAGTCTCCTGTGAGTCTCTAAAAGGGAGACAATATCTTAATTCTAATTTCCTTGCAGAATAGTTCAGTTTGGGCTGTTAAAACTCTGGATATTCTTGTTACTCGTGTTACAAACTTGCTTTTTATTCTTGCTAAACTTGGTGATGCCGGTGGTGATGTCCACAGTCTAATTGTGCATTTTACCAACGCTATTTCCCTTTCAGCCTTTATGTGATTTTTTTTACAAATGTGATCTGTGACAGAGAGAAAAAGATTTTGTTCTTCTTTTTCTACCGAGCTAAAATAGGGGGTAAAATATCAAGGGTGGGTGAGTCCAGCCACAGTGTGTACCGAGGGAATGATAAACCCACAAAGTTTCTACTATGTTAAGTGACAGAGCACAGGCCGTGCTAATGGGAAGTGTTGCAGGACGGGGTGGAGGAAGCTCCATGGGGTCCAGGAGCCATGGGGGATCCCCAGGGAAACAGCAGGGCAGGGCCCCTCAGCCAGATCCTGTCCCACCACACCAGCCAGGGAGCAGGACAGGCTGGGGAGCAGCCGGGTTCATCCAGAGTCCAAATCATCAGGCAAGGTAGTGAGGATGAGACAGGTCAAAGGTTAAGCTGGGAAGGCACTCCACAGGTCAAGGACAGGTCCAGTGACTGTCAGGCAGCTGCATAGCAATGGGGCAGGCCCAAGGTCAGGCATACATCAGCCCAGGAGGTGGGCAAGGCAGGGCTTTGGGGAGCTAGAGACCAGCACTGCTGTGTTGTTGGGGGCTGACAGCATGTGGCAGGGGGACTGCAATGGGATCCTCTGCCATTGACAGGCTGGTAGGAGGCCCTGGGAGAGCAGTCAGGGCCATTACAGCCTGGTGGTGCCTGTCAAAGAGGAGGAAAATAGGCTATTGTCTCCCAAATCCCTTCTCCCCTTTCTTCCAGGAAATCCATATATTTTAGAGTTTCAAAGTCAGAAATACCGAAACAAAGACTATCTATGTAATTTTACTTCTTTTTTACCCTTGTGCACGTGCATCCTGATACAGTATTTCATCACACAATCACATTGTTTCCTCTGCTTCTCTCTCCACTCATCTGCTTCCTCATTCAGGATGGATAAAGTTTATGAACTGATCGATTCTTCGGTCTTTTTCCTTAGACATCTCACAGGCTCTTCCTTTTTCTGTGTATTTTTGAAGATTACTCTTTTTTTTTTTGATATATTGAATATTTGATATATTCATGAGATCCTCTGTGGCATCATTCGCTACAAATGAGTGGAATGGATCATCTCCAGCCTTTTAGAGAAATGGCTAAAATGGAGTATGATAAAGGTCTGCAAAATCTTGAATGGGATGGAAAGGCTGAGTAGGAATCTGCTGTTCACTGTCTTTTCCAGTTCAAGAGCTAGAGGTTCTCCACTGAAGCCAGTAAGAGCCAGATTGAAATCAAACAAAAGGAGGTGGTTCATCATGCAGCAGCCAGAAGATGTGTTGAACTTTTTGCTTTTCAAATTGTGGAACAGGAGAAACATAATGGGTGGGTTACAGGAGACACACTTGAAAGAGGCATCTGTTGAGAATCACTACACAGGCACAACATGACGGATCCAGAAAGCCTTCTGAGACAGAGTCTTGAGGAATACTGATACAAAGGAGTCATAAAGGCTTGCCCTTTCCTTTTTTTAACCTGGTCATCCATCTGTGGTTACCACAGAAGGCAAGACGCTGGGCTGGCTGGATTCTACCCTTCACAGATACAACAACATTTTTTTTTACAACAGTGCTGTGAGTTATTGCAGCAACATTTATTGCCTGTCCTACAGACCATCACAGTAACTCAACAAGGTCATCCTAGCACTTTCTCCACTACCAACTCATCTGCATCTTGCAGAGCCTACGGCCTATTTCTCAGTCATCCACAAGGTCAATCAACCTTCTTTTCTCCCCCAAAGCCTTTCCTAAGGAGTGAGATAGAGGCAGCTGGATCTTCTACCAAAGTCCTACTCAGCTGTGTTATTTAAGTGGCACTGCATGTCTTTGAAGAAACAGATGTTTCCTATAGAGACATGTATTTGCCAGTACCAACTACGAAAGTGATGCCAGCTGTGTTTCAGTGAGTCCAAGTGTACATCTCCAATGCAGCTGTGCTCTGGGATATACGATTCCCAGCCTGGTCCAGAAATGAGAACTGGAAACACAAGAGGCACTATATTTTTATTGGCAAGTCCCATCTCCATGATCATCAAAAAGATCTGCAAGAATGTATGTCATCTGACCTATTCTTTGAGGAGACAGATTATTCCAATGCAGGGTTAGGCTATAACTGCAATTGTTAATCCCATTTTACTCAGAGGAACCCAGTGGTTATGAAGCAATCTGGGCATACCAGCACCAAACATGCCAGACATCTGCAAATTGGGTATGTGTTTAGGAAATCTCCTGCCTACCTCTGAGAATAAGCAAACTGCTTTCTGTTACTGAGTGCTGCTTTTATCTACTTTTACCTCTTTTACTCCTCTAATTCAAACAATTCAACAGTCCCAATCCCTTTGCTTCCCCTTTGCAGACAGTGTATTTCTTCTACCATCATAACAATAGGCAGGTATTTTGCTAGACCAAGAAGACATTCCCTGTCCTATTTTATTAAAGAAAGAGATATCCTTATCTAGAAAAAAAAAAAAACAAAAACTTTCTTTTCTGAATTCATTACAAGGAGATTATAGTAAGGAGAAAAGCTGATGTCAGCTTGGGGTCTGGCTATCCTTCTTCCACTGGCTCAGAAACCAGGTTCTCTGGCACATCATGGGCTAGGCAGCAGTGATGGTGGGCTACATACTGGATTAATCTTCTCACCTTTTGCTTCTGAGAACAGACCACATGCTTAAAACACAGTAAAACACCCATGTGATACATCTGGTAAGATGTGTCTGCTGCTACAAGAACCAAACCAAGGAAAGATTCTCCCAGATACAGGTCATTCAACCTCCTTAAGAGGATACCAGTAAGGTATTAATTGTGAGCACACAGGCAGGATCTCTCTTAGGTTATTCTAGAGGGAAAGGACCTGAACCTACAGATGGCCACAGAAGGTGCTTTCACAGGGTACTGTAATCACAACAGGCCAAAATGTCAAGGAGTTTTGAAAGCACATGGGAATACAGGGAATCTGGGGGTTTGGTCAGTGGTTAGAGTATTGTAGCATTTCTAGTTATAAAAATTGCCCAGGATAACACGAGACATCTATGTGTGAGCTGTGATGGTAAACTAGACTTCTGGAACAGCAATTATCCATGCACATCAGTCATTCCTTTCTCTTAATGACATTTGCTGCTGCTGCCATCTTCTTGGAGAATCTGCCTCTAAAAACTTTTCTTTCTGGACCAGCCAGACATCTTCTCTGAGTGGGAGGTCCCAGTTGCCTCTGCTGGGATACAGGGAAAAGGGAGTGGTGCTGGCCATGACGTGCCACAACAATAATCCTTACTGACCCAGCTGGGATTAACATTCCTATGGATTCCAGATGTTTTTCACTACGATGGCTTTTTTTATCCTCTCAGTATTGCCAGCTGATGCTAGATTTTCCTTTGGCTTGCTGAGTCACACACCTGAGATTTGGGGATTTTTATATCCACAGCCTAGGCAGGAGTGATAGAGCAATGAAAATTAACTCCATGTAGGAAAAAGAAAGTAGGGAGATACTTTATCAAACATTTAGGTGATAATTATATATTAGGAGGAAAATCAACAAGACTCTGTAGGGAACATTAATACTGTTATTGCTCTAAGGATCAGAAGGTAAAAGAAGTGTATATCAGGCTGTATTAGTCTTCAAAAACATGTATGCACACCTCTCAGGCTACAGGATCCATAAATTTGCAAAAGGCTTTGTTAAACCTCTTTAATAAGTGGTGGACCCACTTAACCACAATGATGGGTGTAAACATATAAACACACCTCCGCCAGACCTTTCTTTCCCCTTTCTCTCTGCTGCTGTATAACGCTGCAGTGCACCCTGCCATAACCCAGGGAGTTACTTATTAAAGCCAGGTCCCTGTCTTCAGTAGTGTGCAGCCTGATTTGAGCGGTGGCTTGATGTGCTCATGTAATAAAATGGCAGGAAGTAATAGGTGTGTGTATAAGATGGAAGAGAACAAGGAGAGTCTTCATTTATTTGCACGTTTTTACCCCACATAGAGGGTCAGCACAGCAGCACTGGGGAGCACATTGAAGTTCCTTGCTAGTACCAATACAAAAAATAACTCCCTAAAAAGGCAAGGATGCAGACTGGGTGTTGGTTTGCTGAGCTCTGGTGGTTTTCATGGCCTCTAGACACTTCTCAGAGGACCCACAGGAGGTGGCCAAGAAGGGCCATGCTTCATTTGGTAGGAGCCTCTCTCTCTAAGGATCCTTAGATCTGAGAGCCACTGCCCTGCCAGCTCGAGAGTGGCCTGGAGGCTGTGTGGACTATCTGCAGCATCCAGCTACCGGGAGCCCCGTGCAGAAACTGTGACTAAGTGACAACTGCAGGGCAGCCGGAGACACTGCGATAGCACCGCGTGTGGTTTGGAAGCCACACGCATGACTGCTAAGGAAACACAGTAAGTCTGCTTGAAGAGACAACTCTCGGGCTCCCAAAGCAAGTTTCCCCCTTCAGATAGAGGTGGCAGGGCAAAATTCAATCCATGGATGTAGGTGTTACAGCGAACAGATTCTGAGCACAGGGAAACTGGGTTTTCATGGCTGACTGGCAGAGTTACGCCGAATTTATAGCAAAAACGCTGGAAGGAGATTTTGTGTCAGGATGTGGTCTGTTTAGCTAAAATATGCTATAAAGCAGGCGGTCAATGTGTAATTTTAGCTTGTACATAGTGTCTCATGTGAGACTCTGCGTAGGCTTAGAATACAAAGCAAAAATGTAAACACAACCTTTCTTCTTCGGGAGACAGGAATACTGCTCCATTTAGGAGAGGCTTTTTCATTGTCATATATAATCTTGTTACACTGATTTAATTAGAAGTGGATGAACCATTTTGATTAGAAGACTATCATGCCAGAACCCTAATCTGGAAGAGAGAAGTCCACATGCTGTTTGTGGTGACAGAATTGTAGCTACATTCCTAGTGAAATTGTTCTGAATTTACACGTAGGTCGGACTACAGCTTTGCTTGTGGAGCTTTAATGTGTTTGGGATACCCTAAAACAATTGCAAACAGGAAAATAGAATGTATCATGCATCTGGTTGACTTTGTAAACCCACTTCAGCAAACGCAATTGATAGTGTGACAGCGGCTTTCAGTCCAAGCATTTTGCCACACAACCTTGATTTCTGCCCTTACTGAGCTGACACCCCAGTAATGTCAATTCAAAGTAAATCCACTGGGGTAATTACCTACCTGGAGTCATTCTACAGTGATCTTGACATCCTGCAGGCACCCTAAAAAACTTTTTTCCAGCCATTGGTATATATTTGCAGAAAAGTTGCAGCAAGTAGTATTTGTTTTGTTATTAAAGAATTAGTAACTTCATGTTGAAAGGCTTTATTTAACTGATGTTCACCTTTCAAGTAATATTTACTGGTTAAATAAAGTAGGGACAGAAAATTTAACATTTTTTTTGTCTCATTCAACCCCCCCCCAAGATTCCATTGCCGTGAGCAAAGCTGAATGGAGATGAGTGCTGCATCCTTTGTAATGTCATGCCCACAGCTATGGTCTTGCTGAAAGCAATTCTATGTCTTCATTGCTCCTTAAAGCTCTTAAAATTGAGATATGGAGGCAGTTTGGGAGCCTCAAGTGATATAAAGGGGGCACTTCCACTTCATGCTTCATTCCATCTTTCTTGTAACCTGCTTTAATTCAAGACTAAGCCTGCTCTTGTTCTGTTTGAAGCCCAGATTTGTAAGTTCTTCAGATCCAACATAGTCTGTAAATATGGTGCTTAATAGATGTATGTGTACATGTATGTGCATGTGCAGACACAGAGATATATACGTATGCACACACACAACTTGTCATCCACCTATTGAAAGATTAGGGCAAACAATGCACTTTGGTTCATCACTTTGAACTGCAGAAATATGACAGTGTGAACAACAGCCAATAGTCCTACTCTTGCCAAATTACTACACCCGTATGCTTCATTGGGTTCTGTTGCAAATCCAGTATTTTCAGAGAATTATTTAGCTGTCATTGCTTAGATGCGAAACTCTTAGGAAAAAAAATCAATTGTGACCAGCACTAAAAGCATTTTGTAAAAATAACAATAAAATTCTCTGGAGAAACCCTAATATTTTTTCTCAACATTTTCTTGCCAAAATGCTTATGAGAAAGAGAGATGACTGCAAGTCTCTTGCCTTCACGTGTTTCTTTGTTCTAATACGCAGGCATGTCACCAGTAAGAGATGCCTGTGCCATGACTACAAGTGGGCTGACCCATTACTATCTTGCCTCACATTTGGCTTGTAAACAATAGTAGGAACTGAGCCCATAGAAAATATCTTGGTCTCGCCAGCCCGCCGCATTGTTTGAGCTGGGAAATCGACACTAACTGCTACATTCTTGGTTAAAAATAAGAAGGCCTTTGAATTTTCTCTCTACTCTGAACTTTCCACCAAAGGTTGACTTCTGTCATTTTGGCACATCTTTTGAGGTCTGAATATAGCTTAGCTTTTATGTAGGGCTTTCTGTACTTTAAGAACTGTGCAGCGCTGGAACAGGCTCAGACCTGTTAAAAAGGAAGTGCCAAATGTGTCTTATCGCACCAAACACCAGCATCCTACCATGCCCTAACGTGGGGGCTTGGTTGTGATGGGGGCAAGACAGTGTTACCGCAGGTGCCTCAGCCCAGCAGCTTCCTTCTGCTGGAGGAAGCCTGATCATGGTTCATATTTAGCTCTAGAGCAGTGCTGCCTTCAGCCCCACCTGGCCTGAATCTGTCCCATCTATTCTTTTTGGTTTTGCGTCCTCCACAAATCCCTCACGATGAATGACTCAGCCTTTCCACTCAGCAACAAAGGCCTTTAGAAGGTCACAGCTCACTGGCACACTCCAAAGACTGTTTCAAGCTGCAAATGATAAAATCAGTTCAATTGTGAGTGCACAGAGTACAATACTGCGAGGGCCCGGGGATATTTGCTGAGAAGGATTCCCACAGAAGGTAGCTTCTAATAAAGCGTACATGCCATGTCAGGCCCTCAGTAAAGACATTTGCTGTGATGGTTCAGATAGTACTTCTTTATTTTAATTTTGATGGAGGAATATAATTTAAATTTAAATTTAAAAGGATTATAAATTTGATGTTCTGCCTGGCAACAAGGTAGAATAGTTATATTGCTGTTACATACCATGCTCTAATACCTCAGCTTAGCATTTTGATTGAAGTCAAATGCATATATATAAATATTAATATTAAAAATGTATATAAATATATATATATCAGTGGATACTTGCAGCATGTTATATATACTGGCACACTCATAATTATTACATGCATTAACAAATCCAACACCAAATCTGTAAGTTTGCAAGTTGTCTGAATTACAAAGGAACCTGAGGGCCCTGATGGCTGCAAGGTTTTAGATTCCCACTGATTTAATAGCGAGTAAATTGAGGTCAGGTTTTGGTTACAGTATATATATTTTTCATCTTTATGCACTATAGTGCCCGTTGGTAGTTATGGCACAGGCATCTCTTACTAGTGACGTGCCTGTGTATTAGAACAAACGCACACGTGAAGGCAAGTACTATATTGGCAACTTACACTGTAGTGAATCTAATTTGGTTTATAAAATGCAGCTAAATCTTTCCTTCTCTTAAGCTTGTATGGGTTGCTTTGCTTGAATTTAAATGAGAGGTTCCATTACACATGCCTCTTTTCTCCTGGTTCAGGTTTTCTCCTGAAAACTGAAGGCCGGGTGTCACCAATCTTGTGTTTAAGGTTAAGCACGTGCAACGGTGTATTGCTTGGAAATGTACTGCTTGTATTGGGAATGTTCAGACTGTCTAGAACTGCAACTTGAGCCTGGAGGAAGATGGCAAATATGGGGCTCAGAACTCAAATCCTTCCCATGGTGACAAGTCTATTATCAGTTTAGATTCAGTCGTAGGTAGTTTATACTCATTTGATCTCAGGGTAGTAATCTCAGGGTAGTATCCTTTGGCTTGCGTAGTTCTTCCTCCCCAGTGTTTATGCTTGTTACCCTCTGAAACCATGTCTGGTTGAGCTACAGCAGACTGTTCAGTTTGAGGAAGAGGAGGCTGAGGGGAGACCTCATTGCTCTCTACAGCTACTGGAAAGGACATTGTAGAGAGGTTGGTGCTGGTCTCTTCTCACAGGGAATTAGCGATAGAACTAGAAGGACCAGCTTCAAGCTGCAACAGGGTGGGTTTAGGCTGGACATTGGGAAAGAATTTGTCACAGAAAGAGTGGTCAGGCACTGGAATCGCCTGCCCAGGGAGGTGGTTGAGTCACCATCCCTGAATGTGTTTAAGAGTCGATTAGATGTGGTGTTGAAGATATGGTGTTGGGGAGAACTTTGTAGAGTAGGGCTGATGGTTGTACTCAATGATCCCAAGGGTCTTTTCCAATCTGAATGATTCTGTGATTCTACACAAGGCACTTTCTGGCCTATACTGTAGGTATCAGTATTTCTTTGGCCATTTTATGGACATCTTTTCTGAACTTCTCCCAGGATGTATTAATCTTTCTTCATTGTGACAGATTTGTTCTGAGTACTCTGCGTAAGGTCTCAGCTTATACGTTTGTGTAAATATTTCCCTTTAACCTACTTGGAACAAAGCACCTATAGATGTGGTTTCATTTTTCATAATAATGTCTTTAGACATCCCATGATGGGCAATTGACTAAACCAGCCAGGCCTTTTTTCTTCACTTTTTGTCAGCAGCTGACAGACCTGTACTTCCTGAAGAAATTCTTCCTAGTCTTTAAGTCCCTTGCCTTCATTCTGTTGACCTTCTGTTGATTGAGCCCTTGCTTTATGGCAGTTCAGTCCTACTGTGCATGTATTTCATTAATTGTTTCTATTCTTTGGATGTAACAATTAACAGAAATTATAAATGCAGTCAATCCCTAACCCACCATTGCCCAAATCATTTCCCTACAGCCTGAGCGTTCTCCTGTAAGTACAGTTACTGCTCTTGACCTTCACCTGGTTCCTTCCCTCTGATTTTCCTGCACCATCTCACTGACTTCTACATAACACCATGTTGGTGACTTTACTGAAACCTATATGGATTTGCTTTATTGCAAACATCACGTGTTTTTAGCAAAGAAAAATACCCAGTTCATTTGGCACAACCTATCTTTGGTAACTACTTCTCCCATTTTAATGTACTTTTATATCTTTGTTTCTTTCCCAAAACGTTGAGTCCATGTAGGCAACTGAGATCATCCTAAATACACTTTTTGTGCATCATTTTTCTCCTTAAAGATTACTACTTCGTTGGGTTTTGGATTGGGTGGGATTTTTTTAATCATATGGCATTGCCACCTGGTTTAGTAAATGCATTGAACCTCTTACCACTGGCTTTATCATCTCAGTTACAGGGTGTCCTTGAGAGCTGAGCTCTTTGCCCTTCAGTTTCTCCTTTCACATGGCAATTTCTCTCTCCACACCCACTCCCATTAAGATCCTGGGGTTTGCCCCTGTTACTGTGGCATTGTCATCACTGACGCTGATGCTGTGCCAAACACTCAGGTGGTTTGGGGTGGGACCCGGAGTACCCTTAGTTGCAACCACATCTATGTTTTATAAGGCAGCCCTTCCTTTTTTTGTTGACATGGCCAAGGAACCTTTTACTATCTGCTTGCATATATATATATTTTTGCAGTCTCTGCCTAAGCTTGATTTTTGACATTTTCACCTTTCTACATGCCTTCTGTCTGGCAAGACTATTTTGCTTTTTCTGTCCCTTGTAGGTCCTCTCTTTACAGATAATATTAAGGGTTTTTCAGTGAATTTTGACTGGAGTTGTTTCTCATGGTTTTTCCCTTTGGGGTTCATACTTAAGATAATTTCTGGGGCACTGACTTAAAGGAACTCCAGTCACCTTCCACAGTTACCTAACTGGACTATTCTGGCTCAGAATGTGCTCATACTTCAAACCAGCTGAGTAGCACCAATATTTTTCAATTACTATTTCAGCTATTCATATTCAGCAGAGCTTGGCTTCCCATGGAACAGTACTATTGGGTGTACTAATAACAAATGAAGCACTTGGTAAATGGTACTCCAATGATTGCTCCAACCAAAGATCTTAAAATCTAAGGGGAATAATTAAAGAAACAGTGGAAATACAGAGCAGGAGTGTGGATAATAAAATGGACCATTTTATCAGCTTCTTTTTTTTAATGTTTAGTCATCTTTAAAATGCCTGTAAACTAAAGTAAGAAACACAGGAAAATAAATATGATTATTTGTAGGGTGTATTTTGGAGGACGATCATGCTGTTACAGTCAATGAGTCATTACTGAAAATAAAAGCCCCAGTTATTTAGTCTGCTGGGTGAATGTGGTGATGATATTGGGAGAGAAGCAAATAATTCTATAGGAAAATAATAGAATAGTTTTTCCTGATTTTTTTTATGCCACCTACAAATAGGGTGTGGGGGTGTGTGCCTGAATCGCTGTAACAAGCCTAATGACTTAGGACCTGCCATTTCAAGATCAGAGTATTTTCTTGTGACTTCACTGAGAGCCACCATGAGAGGCCCATTTGCTCGCAACCCAGCCCCTGCCCACCCTCCCTGCACAGCCTGGTCTCATAATCTATTGTGGTTTCTAAACAATATTTCCCCTATTTGCCTCTCATTCACAAACCCTATAATAGTCTTGCAGTGGGAAATCTAACGATGGTTCTTCTTGTGGACTTCAGCAAGAAGGTATGCACTTCATTAGGCATTGAGAAACACGCTCTGGGAAACAAATTAATTTGAATTTTCTTTTGATTTCTCCCCTGTGGGGCCACTTCTTTTGCTCATCCTTGCTGACAGAGGCCACAGTGGCTAACTCAGCTCCTCCCTGGGGCTGTTTTGCTTAGTTTAGTTTAGCTTTAGTTGAATATCAGGAGACCACAGAGTGAATGGCACTGGAAAAAGCAGCAATGGGAGCAGGCATGCTTTGCTCCATCCTATGCATTAGCTGCTGGTTTACCATGGTTAGGTAAAATCAGCCCTCATTTGATAGATTAAAAAAGGAATTACCATACAAGAATCCAGAGGAAAAGGAATCACGACACAGTGATAAATAATAATGCTGATGCTGAAGAGAAGAAGATCAGTAAGTGTTGGGACCTGTTACACTGTAAAAATTACTTTATGGCATCCTCCAAATACAAGGAATATCTTCCATTGTGGAATGCGCAGGGCTTCCTCTCCAAGTGCTCCCAAAATCTGGGCAGAACTGTCAGTGCAGAAGCCAGAGTACGTATGTACCTGTTCTACCACCCCACGGCACAGGTACACAAAGAGCCACCCCGACAGAAACTCTCTGCACATATTTGTACTGTCTCTAGGACACCTCCTCAGGAGTGTCCAGACTGGTGGACCGGGGTCTGTTAACCTCAAGTCCTCCAGAAGAGGCTGGCAAGAGCCCTGGGAGCCTTGGGAAGGCTCAAGTGAGGTGCCCGAATCTGATGCATACACAACGTGGTGTCACTAGATGGCGACAGACACCACCGGTACCGGGCAAAACAGCCACAGGCTTTCTCAAAACACAAAAGAGGAAAAAAGAGTAAAAGTTGAGGTTGCATTGTACTAGTTTTTAATAACACAGCCATACACCCCTTCTAAAAACACACATTCTCGTATTCCCTCCAGGTTCAAGAATGGGGGTAATATCTGTGGCAATTCTTTTGTTTGCATGCAGTCTCCACTACAACAACCAGCTTTAAAACTGGCCACACATCTTCCTTTCTTCGTTGCAAATCTGAATTGGTTTTGTCAGTATCAGCATATCCTCTTCAGACAGAAGGACAGCCCTGTTAAATGCAAGTCATTAATAAACCGACTGAGCATAAACCTAATTTAATTGCAAAGTTTGCTCTATTTTATTGGCATGTCCTCTCCCCCTCCTCCAGTTATAAATTGTCATGAAAACCTAACCAAAAAGATACTTAAAACATACTAGCTTTTTCACTCTGCACGCAAACACAGCATTTCCAACTTCCAGCCTGTTTGCAAGTTGCTCGCCTTTCAATGCTTCTGCATTCTGAAGAAGATCTGGTGCTTTTTCCTTTTAAAAAAAATGTGCATTGGAAGAACTGTGTTAAGAAGTTCTGGAGCACAATGAAGTATTTTTTTTCCTTCCAGCACTGGCTTGTTAATAAAGGCGTGTCAGGGGAGTTCTGGGTAAATTTAGAAACTTTTTTTGAACATTGGAACAGGAGATTGCTTCATTCGGGTGGAGACATATAAGGTTTCACTCCGTGTTACCCAAGTGAATGAAATCACTGCAGTCTGCAAGTGAACATAAATCATGAACCCTCCTGACAACAAAAAACTCTTTTCCCAGTGTTGTGAGTCACTTCGCTCTCACCACACCGTTTTAAGTACGTTGAGCTCAGCAGGTTTCTACAGGGCAATTAAGTTATTTCCAAGTGATTGATAAACATGACATACTGGTGGTTAACTCCACAACCAAAGTGAATCTGCGTTTGTCAATGAACTGTACGTGCAGATGTGCAAAAAATGCAAGCAGCAAAACTCCTTAAACCTGTAGAAGGTACTCAGATACCGTGACGATGAACCTAGCGTGAATATTCAAACAGTATATGGGGTGTCTGCAGTGATTCAGGCCCAGAAGGTGGTGTTTAGTAGCACAAAGACCAGTTGACTCCAGTTAATAGCAGTATACTCCAGGGAAACACATAGTTCAGCCCTGTTCAACATCTTCTTTAATGACCTGGATAATGGGGCAGAGTGTACCCTCAGCAAGTTTGCTGATGACACCAAACTGGGAGGAGTGGCTGTCACACCAGAGGGTCACACTGCCATCCAGAGGGACCTCAACAGGAGGCTGGAGAAACGGGCCAACAGGAACCTTATGAACTTCAACAAGTGCAAAGTCCTGCACCTGGGAAGTAACAAGCCCATGCACCAGTACACACTGGGGGCCATCCAGCTGGAAAGCAGCTTGGCAGAAATGGACTCCAGGTTCCTGGTGGACACCAAGTTGAATGTGAGCCAGCAATGTGCCTTTACCACAAAGAAGGTAAATGGTATCTGAGTCTGCTTTAGACAAAGTATTGCCAACAGGTCAAGGGATCTGATGCTTCCCCTCTGCTCAGCACTGGTGAGGCACACCTGGGGTACTGTGTCCAAGTTTGGGCTCCCCACTACAACAGAGACCTGGACATACTGGAGTATGTCACAAAGTTGATAAAGAGACTGGAGTATTTCGCCTATGAGGAGAGGCTAAGAGAGCTGGGACTGTTCAGCCTAGAAGACAGAAGGCTCAGAGGGGTCTTACTGATGTATAGATAGAAGCCTGAAGCAAGAGTGCCAAGAGGATGGAGTCAGGCACTTTTCCGTGGTGCCCAGTGACAGGACCAGAAGCAATGGGCAGGAACACAGGAGGCTCTGTCTGAACATCAGGACACAATTACTTATTTATTATTCATTTTACTGTGAGGGTAACTGTGCACTGGCACAGGTTGCCCAGAAAGATGGTGGAGTCTCCTTCCCTGGAGATATTCAAAAACCCTCCTGAAACAGTCCTGGGAAACTGGCTCCAGGTGGCCCTGCTTGAGCAGGGGGGTTGGACCAGATGACTTCCAGAGGTGCCTTCCAACCTCAGCCATTCTGTGATTCTGCTATATGAACATTTTACTATGATGCTCAATTGTGATAGTAATCTTTGAAGAGAGTCATCAGTCTAAATTAATTATACAGATTATAAAGACTGAAGTACCTATTTGTTCATACATTTTCTAGCCACATGGCCTGCCATGAATACCAGCCTCATTAGAAATCTGTTTGTGTAGTATCCTAGAATAGCTCTTGCTCCAGATTTGGACCATAAAATATGTGTTTAAAGATGGTTGTGGTCGAACTGTTAACACCTTTTTTTTTCTGTACAGAAAAAAAAAAGAAAATATATGCCAAAGAGATGTATTTTATACTTGATGATACCAAAGATAGATGTACTTTCATTGGCAGAACATAGCTGGAATCTTGCCTGCCCTTCAGGCAGGCTGTAACTTGGTAAAAAGACTGAGGTACTTAATGTGGGTCACTGTCTCACCCACAATAGTCTAAGTAGTAAATACCTTTTAAAAATTATTTCTAAAGACTTTTAAGTGTATATACCCACAGATGCCTTTATAAGACTCACTGCTGTTCACAGTTTCTAGAGGACAGAAACCCAGGAGCCCTCAGCAGCTCTGGAGCTCTCAACAAAGGAAATACTTGGACCTGTTGGAGTGGGTCCAGAGAAGGCCACAAAAGTTACCAGAGGGCTGGAGCATCCCTCCTACGAGGACAGGCTGAGAGAGTTGGGGTTGTTCAGCCTGGAGAAGAGAAGGCTCTAGGGAGACCTTATTGCCACTTTTCAGTACTTAAAGGGGGCCTATAGAAATGATGGGGAGAAACTTTTGAGTGGGCCTGTAGCAATAGGACAAGGGGTAATGGCTTTAAATTAAAAGAAGGAAGATTCAGACTAGATAGAAGGAAGACATTTACAATAAGGGTGGTGAAATTCTGGCCCAGGTTGCCCAGAGAGGTGGTAGATGCCCCATCCCTGGAAACATTCAAGACCAGGCTGGAAGGGTCTCTGAGCAACCTGATCTGGTTGAAGATGTCCCTGTTCTTAGCAGGGGGGTTGGACTAGATGGCCCCTGAAGGCCCCTTCCCACCCAAACTGTTCTGTGATTCTCTGACTGAAGTTACTGAAGATGTGTGCAAAGACAGTGACCGAGTTTCCAAATGCCCTAACTCAAAGTTATGGTACCTAAAGGGCTAAATGTGTTGTTGCACCATTGATGAGGCCAAATATATAGTCAGAGATATCTTTCAGGAATAGTTGAAGTTACAACGTTGGTTCTTTCAGTAGAACCAGCTGGACAGTTTTGAAATTAATTCTGAAAGGGGACACACTATGAAAGAGGCACACAGAGACACAGACCCAGACCCACTGCGTGTGCAACGTTCCCACACGCTACACATTGTAATGACAAGCGGCGCTTTCTATGTTGTCAAAGGCTCAGATAAATACTGGCTAACCTGAACATGTGTGGGCCTGCTGAACACCACCTTGGAGAAGTTCTGGCAGGCAACAACCTTTTGCAGGAGACGAAGCAAAGCTGCTTAAAAACCAGTTGAGTTTTCCAGGCGTGAAGTTAAATATTTGCTACAAATGTGAACTTCCCACCATGCACCTGCCCATCTTCGGGTATTCTTCCCCTGAGGGATCTTCTGTTCTCCTGGGTGAAAAGGGAAAAAATAGTCTTCAAGTCAGATTCTGTCAGTTTCACCAGATGTAAAACCAACAATGCAGTGAATTACAGCCATGAGAAACTAACCACAGGGTTGTCCATGCTGGAGAGCTCAAAGGCCACCAAAGCAAGGCTCCTGGTGACATTTTTCTCGGGAACCACTTGTCAGAGGGACGTGTGCTGAATTATCTGAGTGACGTGGCAGCCTTGTCCAGGCTTCTTTTCCTTTGGAGGGAGTGCTCCTCATTTCCTCTCATCACGTGAGTTAAGAACCTGCCCCAGGTCGGAGGAGGGAAGCGCCCAGGCAGGTACTGAGATCTGGGAAATACTGCTGTGGAAACGCTACTTCTCCTTTCCCTGTCCGTGTGCGTGGAAAAGACAGCATGGGAACAAACTGCAGCTGCTCAGGAAAATAAAACCCAACAATAGGTCTAATTTCACATGCCGAGGAATTTCTCTCGCTCTTGTAACGTGGTGGAAAGATTTCATTTCTGTGGCGTTATTAGCAATTAATGCTGTTTGCGTATAATCACCCAGGGGGCCCTGCTCGGGTGTGGTCTCTCACATCTGGCCAGTGCAAGCTTGGAATCTGATGACTGAGAAGCTGATGGAAGCCCATTATCGAGCTGATATTTAATGGGAACTTTCTGGTCCAAGCCCCGCCGCACCTCGGTTCCCCAAACATGAGAAGGGCACTCGCAGCAGGAGCGTGAATGAGAAAGCAGGATCACGGTCCTTGCTGTTCAAGCACAGGTTACGGTGACTTTTAACCAGGGACACCCTTTTGTTTGTCTCAATCTCCTTTACTATTAGCAAAAATAGCAAGTGGTTCAGGCGTTCTCAGGCTTTTTTTCTCACTTTCCTCCCACCCACACCCCCATCCACACACGTACACAGAGTGGATCCTGTCGGGAGAGCTAATTGCTAGAGCTGCTGGCAGCAAAGTAATGGTGTCAGCACGGGACAGAAGGTTGGGATAGAGAATCTGAGGGACAGACAGACCATAAAAGGGGCTGAGGGAAGAGGCAGGGAGGAGGAAGAGGAAGAAGGAGAGAGGCAGGATGCAGGCATTGCACAGACAGCTCGGGGGCTCCCAGAGCTGCCCCATTACATGATAGAGGAGGCCCCTAAATATGACATAATCACCAGGCACAGCTGCAGTTTGACTCAGCAGCTCCCAGGAGCCTGGGGCTCTTTCTGGTCCAGGTCCTTCTCCACGCTGTCTGCCCGTGTCCCCTGGAAGAGCCCTTCATCACAGCCTCCCTTCATCCTCTGTTCCCCTCCCAGCCCCAGCCACCAGCCCCATGCCGATCCCAGCAGCTGCAGGACAGAAAGGACCAAACTCCTCCTATTGCTATTATACAAGCAAGTGACTGAAGGTTTATCACGACACCGACATTTGGACTGAGGACATTTGAAAAAGAATAAGAAAGCTACATCGTGTGGTCCTGCTATAAATAATCTAAGTTGGAATAAACTTCCATGCAGAGGTTAAG